>CM077165.1:56925576-57223883 GCA_039583875.1 Platanthera guangdongensis
CGGGCAATGAGGCCATGAGCGGGTGGGGTCTGGCAAGGCTTCTTAGAATCGACCAGTGTTGTGTGTTGGAATCCTGACATGAGACGTCAGAGCTTGTAGGCAAGCCCGGGTCTAAGACCTTGAGCGGGTGGGGCCTTTACAAGAGTTCCATGTGGCGGCCTGTGTGCCGTTGGGGGAAATGGTGTTACCCCTTTGTTTGCGGCTTTATGCCAATGGGGAATCGATGAGTACCCATTTGATGTGATGATGTGCTAGATGCATACGAGATAGGGTGCCTTGGATGAAACCCGGGTTGTTGCATACATGATTGTATAAGTAGGCCCTTTTTATTATATGCTCAACCAGTAGAGAACATGTATGATTTGTGTGACATCCAAGCCTGTTTCTGTAGCTGTTTTCCCTGCTTATGAATATTGCATACAAAGTGCTAACTTGCAGGTTGGAGGAGTACCCCGGGGTCCGTTATGGGCGGCCGGGAGGAGATGTGTTGTTACACAGTTTGAGGTCAGCCTTTGCTGACTCACGTTACTAATAAATTTTACAGGGCAAGGATTGCATGCAGGAGCTAGCTCGCCGGCCATAAAGGCCTAAGCCTCATGAAGTGCTTTTCTCTTTTATAGGACTACTTATATAATGTTGTATGTTTGAGATTCATGTTGTCCGGCTTGCATGCCGAGGTAGACTAGGAGTGCTATGCACTTTCTTGACTGATGTATTTTTGAGTATTGGACACTTGTTGTAAGGCCTTAAGGCCATTTGTTTTACTATTCTTGTAGTGGATAACTTCTTGTCTTGCTTGTGTTTCCGTTGTGATGTACAAAGTGTTTTGATTGTGGGTAGCTATATCAACTTTTAATACTAAAGCTGTGGCGTTCGTATGTTGTGGGGCCCCGACCGGACCCATATTATACAGTCATTACAGGGGAGGTGTTACAATTTGGTATGAGAGAGAGGTTAGATTCAAGGTCAATGCGTAGAGAAGTTATCCACATAAGAGTAACGCGGGACCATGAGTGTCCTTATGTTTAAGTCTTGAGAGTAGAGACTGATTCCTTGTTTCTTGTTTTCTTGAAGAGTGCAAGCAATGAGGCGGGTACATCAAGAGCAAGAGAGGAACTCTCGGCGAGCAGTGCCACTGCTCCAGGTCTTTTGGGCACGGGTGTAAACCCGGCCGACTTCTGTCGCATGCTTGCAGAAGCGATGGTGGCAGCCCGAGCTGCAGCGGCAGCTCAGGTAGCAACCCCTGCTACACCGGATACGGTGACGGCCGTGCCAGGAGGAGAAGCCAGGCGAGTGGAGCCTTTGGCGGAAAGGGTGGTTGTCGGACATGGAGACCGACACATGAAGTATTTCCTGAGCTTCCATCCCCCGTCATTCAAGGGAGTTGGTACTCCAACGGACGCGGAGGACTGGTGGGTTCGAATTCAAGAGCTTTTGAGGGCGGCAGAGACGCCAGAAGAAAATAAAGCTGAGTATGTGGCGTTCATGTTGGAAGGAGACGTCAAGTTGTGGTGGGTGAGCCATAGCGGCCGCCAGTTCCTGGGACGCACCCCGTCGGTAGAGGAGTTTGGGGATGCTTTTCTTAAGAGGTATATTCCCATTTCTACACGGTTGGCACTTCAGAGGCAGTTTTTACACTTAATGCAGCGGGACAAGACGGTGGATGAGTATGTGCAGGAGTTCACCCGTTTGGGTCGGTACGCGGGAACGACGATGGCAAATGATGTAGAGAGGGATAACCTCTTCTACTAGGGGCTGAGGGAGAATCTGAGGCAACCCCTCATTTCCATGAATAGGGCTGGATTTAATGAACTAGTTGAGGCTTCCAGGATGTTGGAAAGTGATTTGGAGCGAACCCAACGTCGTAAGGGTTTCACTCCCAAGCAAGGGGAAGGGAAGCCTTCCCAATCCCATGGAAAGCCTGAAGGGAGTAGGTGGAGGAAGAAGCCTCACACATCCAGGTCCGGTGAGAAGAGCAATTGGATGCCTGGAGGATCTCACTCTAGGGGACCGCCGACATGTTACAACTGCAGTAAGGTGGGGCACATAGCTCGTGTTTGTCCCCAAGGAGGAGCGGGGCAAGAGGCAAGGCAGGAGCAAACTGTGCGCACCGGCCCCAGTGCTGCAGAGAAACAGAAGATGGCGGAGTCGAGCGCTTCTCGGTTCCAACCGGTACAACCAAGGGCTTACAACCTGGGACAGCAAGAAGCGATCCGCCAAACCAATGTGGTGACTGGTATGAAGAAAATTTAAGTTGAAGTTTTTGTGCTTCATACTTTTAGACCCTTTTTGTGTGATGTCTATGTTGTAGGCTTCGTATTAGTTTCCGGATACCCCACTAGGGTATTATTCGATACGGGAGCATCGCACTCCTTTCTTGCGGAGAGCTTCATCCGGAGAATAGGTGTTGAGTCTTTCTCGGCGGACGTAGAGTTGAAAGTGCGCATGCCCAATGGGTCATCTATGACCACGGGGGCCAAAGGGCGCATCTGTTGGGAGCTGGACGGAGTTGACTTCGTTTTGGTAGCAGCGATTTTGCCATTGGTTGAGTTCGATGTCATTTTGGGCATGAACTGGCTTGCAGAGCAGCGCGCCAGTATTGACTGCCTATCTAAGGTAGTGACCCTAAGGAGCAAAGGGCAAGCGGAAGTCAAATTTGAGGGCCTTTGTGGAGTGGCGTATTCCCTGATCTCGGCCATGCAATTGATGTGGGCGGTTAACCAGGGTGGTGTAGCACTTGTAGAGTTATTAGAGGTTCGTCTCTCCCATCTGTTTATTGAGGAAGTGCCCATAGTGGCAGAGTTCAAGGATGTGTTTCCGGATGAACTTCCTGGAGCGCCTCCTTGGCGAGAGATCGACTTCTCGATCGAGTTAGTGCCGGATGGTAGGCCGGTGTCACGTCCTCCGTTTAGGATGGATCAAAAGGAGTTGGCAGAACTCAAAGTACAGTTGCAGGAACTGTTGGAGCAAGGGTATATCAGACCCAGTTCTTCGCCGTGGAGTGCGCCGGTGTTGTTTGTAAAGAAGAAAGACAGTAGCATGCGACTGTGCATAGACTACCGAGAGCTGAATAAATTGACCGTCAAGAATAAGTATCTGATTCCTCGGATAGATGACTTGTTCGACCAATTGGTGGGGTCGGTGTTGTACTCCAAATTAGACTTGAAGTCAGGCTACTATCAGTTACGAATTCGGGACGAGGACATCCCCAAGACTGCCTTTGGTACAAGGTATGGACACTTTGAGTTTACGGTGATGCCGTTCGGGCTGACGAACGCACCATCTGTGTTTATGGATCTTATGAATCGGGTATTTCGGGAATACTTGGATTCTTTTGTGGTTGTCTTCTTTGATGACATCTTGGTGTATTCTAAATCGGAAGTGGAGCATGAGACCCACCTAAGAGTGGTCTTGCAAGTGTTGAGGGAGAATCAGTTGTATGCAAAGTTCTGCAAGTGCGAGTTCTGGTTAGAGAAGGTGGCATTTTTGGGCCACGTGATTAGTGGGGATGGGGTGGCAGTGGATCCAACAAAAGTGGAAGCCATCAGAGATTGGCCGGTTTTGAGGACCGTGGCGGAAGTCCGAAGTTTTCTTGGACTAGCAGGGTATTATAGGAGATTTGTGGAGAACTTTTCACGGATAGCTCTACCCCTCACCTCACTCATTCGTAAAGATCATAAGTTTGTGTGGACTCCAGAGTGTCGTCAAGCATTTGAGGCACTGAAGGAGAGAATGATGATGGCTGGAATCCTAAGTCTACCGCAAGGGACCGAGGGATTTCAGATTTTCAGTGACGCATCGGGATGCAGTTTGGGTTGCGTTTTGGTGCAACATGACAAAGTGATAGCTTTTGGGTCTAGACAGCTGAAGCTTCATGAGAGGAATTACCCCGTCCATGACTTGGAGTTGGCGGCGGTAATTTTTGCGTTGAAAAATTGGCGACATTATGTTTATGGTGCAAAGGTGGAGATCTTCACGGATCATAAAAGCCTGAAGTATCTCTTGGATCAAAAAGACTTGAACATACGATAGTGTAGATGGGTTGAGTTTCTTGGAGACTACGAGGTGGCGATTCAGTATACGCCAGGTAAAGCCAATGTGGTGGCGGACGCCTTGAGTAGGAAGTACTCGGGGCAAGGGAATTGGATCGAAGCTCATGATGAGCGGTTGGTACGGGAATGGGAGTCCCTTGGTTTGGAATGCGTTGCGAGAGGTGAGTCTCGCGTGGTTCGGTTGAACTGGATTGAAGTGCAGAACGACTTGAACGATCGCATTCGGGAAGCGACTCGGTTGGATGTGGAGTTTCAACCATTTGTGTTGGAGGCTCAAACGGGCGAGAGCAGCGCTTGGGAGATGGTTGATGGGACTCTGAGGAAGGACGGAAGGGTCTGTATACCACAGTTCGGCAAACTCCGTGAGGAGTTGATGTTTGAGGCTCACTTCACAAAGTACTCCATTCACCCGTGCAGTACAAAGATGTACTTGGATATGAAGAAATCCTTTTGGTGGCCGGGGCTGAAGCGGGACGTAGCTTTGTATGTGAATCATTGCAAAACTTGTGCCTTGGTGAAGGCCGAATGTCAGAAGACGGGCGGGTTCCTGAAGCCCCTCCCAAATTAGAAAGAGGACGGCGTGGAGAAGCAGGTGGAGTTGTATGTTCGAAATATTGTGCGATGGCACAGAATTCTTAAGTGCATAGTCAGCGATCGAGATGGACGGTTTACGTCCAAGGATTGGAGATTGGTTCAAAAGAGTTTGGGCACGAAGCTAAAGTTCAGTACGTCGTTCCATCCTCAAACTGATCGGCAAACTAAAAGAACGAACCGTATTATGGAGGATATGTTGAGAATGTGCGTTATTGACTTCAGCAAGAAGTGGGAAGATCACCTCTTCATGGTGGAATTCGCGTACAACAACAGTTTTCAAGCAAGTATAAAAATGGCGCCATACGAAGCTTTGTATGGGAGACGGTGTCGAACACCGATGTCTTGGGCAGAGGCGGGAGACACCAAAATTTTGGGAAAGGAGGTAGTGGTTGACACTTGTGAGATGGTACATACCATACAAGAGCGTATGAAGGTGGCGCAGGACAGGCAAGCAAAATACTTTGATGCTCGTCACCAGAAGTTGGAGTTTGCGGTAGGTGATTGAGTCTATTTGAAGATCAAACTGTACAAAGGCGTCTCACAGATTCGCTGACTCAAGAAGTTGAGTCCAAGGTTTTTGGGGCCTTTTGAAGTTGTTGAACGAGTGGGAGAAGCAGCTTATCGGTTGGCTTTGTCCGCGGAGCTGAGTGGATTGCACGACGTCTTCTACGTCTCCGTTTTGAGGAAAGCCTCGGTGGAGGCTAGTGTGGTGATTGAGCCGGCATCAGTGCCGATAGAGGAAGACTTGAGCATGTGAGTCCGTCCGATTGCTATAGAGGATTCGGAGACTCGGCAGTTGCGGAATAAAGAGGTTAAACTCGTGAAAGTCCGATGGGACAACTGCGGTCGTGAGGAGCTCTCTTGGGAACGAGAGCAAGCAATGCTAGAAGAGTATCCAGAACTCTTCATTTCAGGGACAATTTAGGTTTTTGTTCCCTTTTGTTTTGTAATTTCGGAACGAAATTCTGTTAAGGGGGGGGGGGGGAGTTGTAACACCCCAAAATTTGAGAGAGGGTCGATTTGCGTTTCTGGAAAATTTTTGGTTTCTGGCAGGGGGCACACGGCCTGGGACACGGGCGTGTCCCAGGGCGTGTCAGGCTCCAGTCGACGTTTTGGTCGTGAAGTTGACGATTTTGGAGTCGGCGATCGTTGAGCAGAGAATACGGCCTGAGACACGGGCTTGTCTCAGGGCGTGTCGGAGCCGTGTCGAAAATCGACGCGGGAGTCGACGATTTTCGTTCGACGATGTGTCGAGACAAGGCACACGGACTAGGACACGGGTGTGTCCAAGGCCGTGTCAGTCAGTCGACGATTTTCACTCGATGAATTTCACTCGACGAGTATCGAGTGTCGAGACAGGGGCACATGGCCTGTAACACGGGCGTGTCATAGGGCGTGTCCCGCTTGTTCGACAATCTTCGCTCGACGAAACGTCGAGGCAGTGAACACGGCCTGGAGCCCAGGTGTGTTGAGGTAGACACGGGCAAGGACACGGGTGTGTCCAGTACCCGTGTAGTGCCCGGGTTATTTTCGGGGCTGTGTCGAAGGAGGCACAAGGCCGTGTCAGTGGGGACACGGGCGTGTCAAGGCGAACACGGGCATGTTGGATGCCCGTGTGCTGTTCCAGGTGCGTCGATTTGAGACGGAGAATGAGGCACACGGCCCTGGACACGGTCGTGTGCCAGGCCGTGTTCGGCCCAGGTGTTTTATTTTTCAGTCGGATCATGGCCTTTCTTTCCCTGATTTTAGGATCAGATGTTTCAGGACTGCTCTTGGGGAGTTAAGTCCGAGAATAGGGTTGTAAACCCTCTTTCTTATTGAAGCTTTTCTCTGACTACATTCTAGAGAGAAGGGAGAGCAAGGAAGAAGGTGAAGGAGGGTTGAGATGTAGGAGAGGCATCGGTGCTCCAAATCGCGAGCCGAGTCCAGATCCGTGGAGGCTAGATCTTTGCGAAGGTCTTCATCCGGCTATTTTGCCATGGCAAGGAAGAGGAGTCGGAAGATAACGACTCTTCTCCTCTCGGTTTTAGGATGCATTTCTTTAGCATCGTTTATTTCTAGTTTTTGGGCACCAAACTCTCAAATGAGAGGGGTTTTGGGTTGCCAAGGTTCAAGAGGACCCTCCCGGTTGATTGAGTCCATCCCCGGCATATTTTGCATTAGAGATCCGCTCCGTTAGCGGATTAGGCATGGTGGGTGAAGCCGTAGTCGCGACCATTAGTCCGAATCGGTGATGTTGCATACGAACTTTAAGGATTCGTAGAGATTCCATTGCGGTAAGATGTTGTTTGTGATGTGGCGATGTTTTACCCTTTTTCTCAAGTGCGTATGTGTAGTTGGAATCAGACAAGGTTAGCTCCTCATGGCGGTAGATGGTTTCCTTAGTGGACAAGGTTAGCTTCGCATGAGTTGTAGATGTTTTCCTTGGTGCGCGGGAACGCTGCAGTACAAATGAGGGACTAGGGTGGAATTGTCTTGGTTTGTGATGTTCCAAGGCGTGGTTATGTCTCCGTGGTCAGCTGGCTATCCCGTGACGTTCACGTCATGTGTGGAGAGTGTCCCGGCGAGACTAGTCCCCTTTTGTGAGACTGAAGAGAATGCCAAGCATGGGGACAATCCCGGGCAATGAGGCCATGAGCGGGTGGGGTCCGACAAGGCTTCTTAGAATTGGTCAGTGTTGTGTGTTGGAATCCTGACATGAGACGTCAGAGCTTGCAGGCAAGCCCGGGTCTAAGACATTGAGCGGGTGGGGCCTTTGAAAGAGTTCCATGTGGCGGCCTGTGTGTCGTTGGGGGGAATGGTGTTACCCCTTTGTTTGCGGCTTTATGCCAATGGGGAATCGATGAGTACCCATTTGATGTAATGATGTGCTAGATGCATACGAGATATGGTGCCTTGGGTGAAACCCGGGTTGTTGCATACATGATTGCATAAGTAGGCCCTTTTTATTATATGCTCAACCAGTAGAGAACATGTATGATGTGTGTGACATCCAAGCCTGTTTCTATTGCTGTTTTTCCCTGCTTATGGATATTGCATACAAAGTGCTAATTTGCAGGTTAGAGGAGTACTCCGGGGTCTGTTAGGGGCTGCCGGGAGGAGATGTGTTGTTACACAGTTTGAGGTCAGCCTTTGCTGACTCACGTTACTAATAAATTTTACAGTGCAAGGATCGCATGCAGGAGCTACTCGCCGGCCACAAAGGCCTAAGCCTCATGAAGTGCTTTTCTCTTTTATAGGACTACTTATATAATGTTGTATGTTTGAGATTCATGTTGTCCGGCTTGCATGCCGATGTAGACTAGGAGTGCTATGCACTTTCTTGACTGATGTATTTTTGAGTATTGGACACTTGTTGTACGGCCTTAAGGCCATTTGTTTTACTCTTCTTGTAGTGGATAACTTCTTATCTTGCTTGTGTTTCTGCTGTGATGTGCAAAGTGTTTTGAGTAGGGGTAGCTATATCAACTTTTAATACTAAAGCTGTGGCGTTCGTATGTTGTGGGGCCCCAGGCGGACCCATATTATACGGTCATTACAGAGGAGGTGTTACATCTGGGGGTATGCAACAATGAGGGGATCAGATTTTGGTGAAGATGGAATGGCTGGAGCCTCTGGAATAGCAACACTATCCTTAAGTTGCTTGGCAACCTTAGGGCTTCTTGGTGAGGTGTAGGGGACTATAGCCAAAATGGCTTTATGCTATGCTCTGGCAGAAAATTCAAATGAACTGTATCAAAAATGCTCAACAATTTCAAAAGATCAACTGTGGGATTTATAATATAATCACCAACAATGTCTAGCTCATCCAAAATTGGCTCATCCATATCAGTATCTGATTCTATTAAATCTATTATGTCAGAAGGATCTACTACATCTTTTGAAGAGTCAGTCATGAAAGAATCAAGTTCTGCTGCTGCAGCTGTTTCTGCTTTTTCTGCCACTACTACTGTTGTTTCTGCTGCTATATTCACTGGAACTTCTTCATCATGAAGCATCTCCCCCTGACTGGCTACAGAAGGTCCTGGAGCCAGTCCCCCAAAAGAAGGGACAGGGGATAGAGCAGCAACTGTGGCAAAGAGATTTTTGATGGATGCAGTGAGAGGAGCTAGAGCATGAGTTAGAAGATTTTGAGATGAAAGCAAGAAAATCCTTAGCAATATCAAAGAAATTTAAATAAAAGGATTCTAGAGCAGTAGAGCAGTAGGGATTATGGTGACCACAATTTGAACAAACAGAAAATGCACTAGGCATATATTGGTGTGCGTGGTCAGGTGCAGAAGATGGAATTTCAGTTGTGGGGATGGATTCTAAATGTGGGGATGATGGGGGAATCACTAGATTGAATGTGTGGGAGGAGATAAAGGTGTCAGGATCTGTGGTAGCTAAATGAGGTCAAAGAGGGGATTTATGTGGGGATGGTTGTGGTGATTCGGAAGGAGAATATTGTATGGATTCCTGAATAGGGGAAGATGGTTCAGTTGATTGGATTGCAGTGAGATTTATTTGAGGAGAGGACAGAGGTGGAGAATTTGCAGGAGATGGAACTGGTGTAGAAATGTGAAGTGGTTGTTTTTGTTGATGTTGAGGAGAAGGAATGTTTGAGGTGGAGGGGGCCTCTTCTAAGGTTAGAGGAGCGGCTGTGACGACCCTAGTGCTTTCAGAAGGCCTGGAGGAGGCAGAAGCCTTGGTTGGCTTGGTGATCCTCCTTTCCCATCTGCTAAAGAGAGCAGAGTTGAGCCTATTGGAGGCATTGATGAACACTGTTGTTGATACCAAGTGTTCAGAAGCCCTTTCTTGTTGAAAAATCCCCAGTATCCGGCTGAAGCAAACTTCTTTCTTGGTGTTTTTCCTCTTAATCAAATCAAACCGTAATTGTCCCCAGTTAATTCTATTCTTCTCGACTAATACAGCCATCACTAAGAACTATTGCCTGTTTATATAATCATGTGCTGTGTGTTTTCCTAACAACACTTTGCCAACCATATCTGCTAAGAATTTGTATTCAGCCGACAAGGTCTTCTTGAGCAGTTTGTTGGGGTTATTGCCACAGTGACCCATTTTATTTAACATACCATCATACTCATCAGCATCCAGCTCAATGTCTTCTTCACAATTCAGCAGACCGAAAATGTCGGTTAGTATATTTGGGGAGAGAGAGACTGAGTTACCTGCAATTGTTCCTGTCATGGAATCATCAGTTGTTGTGGAAGTAAAAACCCATTCTTTAACCTCAGTCATTGCAATCTTGATTCTAGCCGTCATGAACTTTTTCAGTTGTTAGTCTTCAAACAACTTCAAGATTTCCACAAAGATTTTATCAGAGAACTGGAAGGAATCAAAATTGATGTCAAATCCCATGTCAAATATCATAGTAGAGTAAGCAGTAGCCTTCGTGTTTATCTTTTGATTTCCAAATCCTTATCATTTACCTAAGCCAAATTTTATTCCTAATGAAAGCCCTTTTGATCTTTAAGTCATGACATTACCTTGTATAGTGGAGAGAGTGTGACCGGGCAAGCCTATGGTCACCATCATTGATGGATTTCTTTGGAGGTTATCTTGGAGTGTTTTGTAGAATAATCGAAGTCTAGCAACATGTTGTTTGTTCAATGCACTTATTTTGGTTGAATCGCTACATCTATTATGTTTGTTAGGTAACATGTTGATGCCTTATTTTTATGTTGGTAGAAAATTTACAATCTAAGTATATGCCATAGTAATATTTTTAATCTCTTCTTTATTCTCCTCTACATTGATTTCTATCACCGCACTCATTGGTAGCATATTAATTTTGATAGTTTAATTTTTGTTTTGATGTTCTTAAACAAAAAAAACAAGAAAATTTTGTTAATTTAACTTTTATAGTAAGTCTTGTTTTGCTTGAGGACAAGCAAAGGCTTAAGTCTGGTGGGATTTGATGACACATATTTTGACTAAAATATGTTCATCATTATTATTATATTTATATTATAAATTATATGTATTTACTCTTAATTTTAATATAATTATCTAATTATTAATATATCACAATTATTTATACTAATATCATTTTATTTTGTTTTGTGACAGGCCTGGGGGGAATTCGACACGATTCGACGTAAAACACCCGCTGTCCATATTTGTACGAGAAATATTTCCCACGCAAATAAGTTTGGCATGCATGTTGCTTTCCCACCTTTTCTCTCTCCTCCCAATACATGAATTATCCTTTATTATTATTATAACTATTCATATATGTATGCATGGTAATTGATTTTTCATGCATGACCATGTATGAATAGTTATAACTATCAATACATGTAGCCTCCTTTCCCATGCAAGCCTCTTTATATAATTATTTCATGTAGCATCTTCTTATTTTAATTTTTATATAATCCTCTCCCATAAATACATCATATCATGTTGCCACTCATTTTTTTTCATTTACATGTGGCCGGCCACATTCTTCCCCTTCTCTATTTTTAGTTTTTTTTCCTTTTTTCTCTCTCCCTTTTTCTTCCCCCCCCCATATTTTATTTTCTCCACCACTATTAATAGTAAACCTCATTTCATATGGCCGGCAAAAACTTTCATTCATAACCGCCCACCTCCAAATTAAAACCGGCCATTCATTTCCTCCGCCATGCAAACCGCCACCTATTCTTAATTCCACTCATAACCTCCTTAATCAAAACCGCCCACTTTAAGTTCCTCCGTCATTTCTTAATTAATCACATTAACTCCAATCAATTAAAACCTCATATTCATTAATTCATCACCATTTAATGTGGCCGGTTACCTCCATGTTAAACTCCCTCATTCACCTTTTCACCTCCCTCCACCTCTTCATTTCCCCACATTTATTCTCACCAATTAAATCCTATGTCCTTTCATTTTTATTCTTTATCTAGATCCTTCCATGGTTGCTATAAAAGGAGCATGAAGCCAAGGCTTTGAGGAGGAGGAAAAAAAGTTAGAGTTGGAGAAGAGAGCAAGTTCAAGAGAGAGAGAGAGAGAGAGTTCTACCTTGTATGAGAGTTTCTTTTATGTTGTCTCTTATGCTTTAATTTTCCATTGTGTTGTGTACTTTTGTTATTTCCCTTCTAATGAAAATACAAACTTTTTATTTCATTGTTGTTGTTTTCTTTATCATGAGTAGCTAAATCCTTTCTTAGTACTTGATTGGTTAGTATTGGGATGAAGATTTAATTATAATCTTTCGTCTCTAATTTTTGAATTTTTCATTTCGATTTATTTCCGATTAAAATTTGGCGGCGTGTTTATATTACTAGTATATAAAATTTCGCTATCCGATTGGTAGTCTAGTTAGCCGAGAGGCTCGTGAATGTCATAGATCGCTCGGAAATAAAGAGATTTTGATATTCTTCTATGATAATTGAGGATATCAAATCTTTTGGATTTGAGATTTTTTCGTTCATGCAATTTTAAATTACTTTCAAATTTTAAGAGATTATGTTTGAAATGTTTTTAAAATTAGGCGGTAGTTGTCTTTAGCGAGTTGCTATTGTATTTTTAATCCCCCAATCGAAACGGATTCTCAAGAATTAGAACGCATCTTTTATAATCAGATTCCCAAGAACGCCCAATCAAGTGCTAAATCGTGAATTTTCTTGTTAGTCAACTCTCTTCGTTTTTACAAAAACCAAAACCAATTTTCACTCGATAAGTTAATAGTTCCACCTTGTGAGTAAAAGTACTCAAAAGACCCGGGAAATACGACACTTGATCATGCTACAAGCGATAGGTGCACTTGCCTACTGCAACAATCAGATTTTAAGTATCAAGTTTTTGGCGCCGTTACCGGGGACTAATTTTTGATATTTTGAAAGCAAGGTTCTATTACTCTTATCATTTTTTTTCATAAAAATTTTGATTTTAAAATTTTTATAATTAAAACTTCTTGCGAAACGGCCGTGTTGGGTTTTCATCCCACAAGACCGCCTAGTAGCTCAAGAGCCCTTCACCGGGTATTCCTTGGGAAGTCCTAGATTTTTTTTTTATAAATTTTTAATCTTAAAATTTTTATGTGTGGTGTATGACCCGAGGGAATCCATCACCTCTTTTTGATTTGGATCCGGAAATCGAGCGAACCCTTCGGCACCGCTTACGATTTCGAGTTCCAAATTTTCAAGATACGGAATCCTTAGGAGACACTCCTAATCCTTCATTAATTCTCTCTCCGTCACCGCCTTCTTCTTCACCTTCTTCATTTAGTTCTTCTTCCCATTCTCCTAGATCTCCTTCTTCTTCTTCTTCTTCCAATATGGGTGAGCCAAATGCGGTCGAACAAAGGACTATGTCCTATTATGCCCGTCCAAACTTGGATGAGGCTCAATCTAGTATTGTTCGCCCCACTATTGCCCCCAATAATTTTGAGTTGAAGCCAAGCATCATCCAAATGGTACAACAATATGTACAATTTGATGGGCTTCAAGATGAAGATCCCAACGCGCATATTTCTAATTTCTTAGAAATATGTGATACTTTTAAAATTAATGGTGTATCCGATGATGCCATCCGGCTAAGGTTATTTCCATTTACATTGCGCACTAAAGCCAAGCAATGGTTGAATTCTCTACCAAGAGGATCAATCACAACATGGGCTCAAATGACGGAAAGATTTCTTACAAAATACTTTCCGCCGGCTAAAACGGCTAAATTGCGTAATGATATTACTTATTTCTCCCAACTTGATTCGGAAACGTTATATGATACTTGGGAGCGTTTCAAGGAATTGCTTCGTCGATGTCCTCATCATGCAATTCCGGATTGGTTACAAATCCAAACCTTTTATAACGGCCTAAATTCTCAAACTAGGCAACATATCGATGCCGCCGCCGGTGGAACGCTTAATAACAAAACACCGGCGGCCGCCCAAGAGCTTATAGAAGGTATGGCTTTGAATACCTATCAATGGAGTACACCTCGCTCTAAACCACCTAAACCGGCCGGGATGTATGAAATTGATATGGTCTCCAATCTATCTCTCCAGGTTGAGATGCTAAACAAACGATTAGAAGAGATGTCTGCTTCCTCTTCTACACCTACCTGGGATCGTACTTCTTCCCCCTCTCCCACTACGTTGGCCGAGCATGTGGATTATATGGGAAATCCGAATCGGCCACCTTTTAATCCGGGTAATACTAATTATGGTGATACCTATCACCCAGGTTATAGAAACCACCCCAATTTCTCTTGGAGCAATCCGGGGAATGCTATGCGTCCCCCAAACGCAAATCCACCCGGATTTCCTCCACCGCAAGCTCCAAAACATCCTTCTTTGGAGGAAGTTTTCACCAAATATACGGCAACTAATGATGCAAATATCCGGAATCTCACCGGATCCATCCGTAATTTGGAAAACCAAATTGGGCAAATTGCAAAAATGCTCTCTGATCGTCAGCAAGGAGCGTTACCAGGCAATACGGAGGCCAACCCAAAGGAGCAAGCGAAGGCCATCACGCTTCGGAGCGGTAAAGAGGTAACCACTCATGAAAAGCCAGTTGAAAAGGAGGTACCCATCTCTTCTTCCCCTCCTCCTACTCCTCAAGTTTCAAATTATAATTCTAATAACATTAAGGAATATCAACCGCCTCTTCCGTATCCGTCAAAATTAGCTAAAGAACAACTAGATGCGCATTACGGCAAATTTTTATCTATGTTTAAACAAATTCATATCAATTTACCTTTATATGAAGCGATAGCTAATATGCCGAAGTATGCGAAATATTTGAAAGATCTTTTAACTAATAAAAAGAAATTGGAAAGTCTGTCTCATGTTACTTTAAACGCTGAGTTCTCCGCAGTTTTAACAAATACTTTACCTAAAAAAATAAATGATCCAGGTAGCTTTTCTATTCCATGCGTTTTTGGTAATTTATTTGTGAAATGTGCGTTGGCCGATTTAGGAGCGAGCATCAACTTGATGCCTTTTTCTCTTTTTAAGAAGCTAGGATTAGGCACTCTAAGCCCGACTAGGATGAGTATTCAACTTGCGGATAGGTCCATAAAGTATCCGTTAGGAATAGTTGAGGACGTGCTCGTAAAGGTTGACAAGTTTATCTTTCCAGTAGACTTTGTCATTTTGGATATCGAAGAGGACGTCGAGGTTCCCTTAATCCTTGGCCGCCCTTTTCTTGCCACCTCTCGTGCGGTAATTGATGTAAGCAACGGAAAACTTTTTCTACGAGTAGGTGATGACGAAGTTTCATTTTCCATCACCCCTTCTATGAAAAATACTTCATCCAATGACGACTCTTGTTTTTTCTTAGACGTTTCTCAAGACGAGCCAAATTTTCCTTTTGAAAATTTTTCTAAAAAAAGTTTTTCTTCCTTTTTGGAACTCCCGCATAATTTTCCACCTAATACAATTATGGCCATCAACAATATTTCTGAAAGTGAGCCAAAATCCAAATCTTTTGAAGAAATTAGTTTAGAAAAAGATAAAATTTTAAAATCTTCTTACGAGGAGCCACCCACTTTGGAGCTTAAGCAATTACCCGATCATCTTAAATATATATTTTTAGAAAATAATTCTAATTTACCGGTTATAGTCTCGGCCTTTTTAACGGAATTCGAAAATGAAAAATTAATAATCGTATTACAAAAGCACCGTCGGGCTATAGCTTGGCAAATTTCAGATATAAAAGGCATAAGCCCATCTTTTTGTACACATAAAATACTTTTAGAAGATAACTCCCGCAATATCGTTCAACTTCAACGCCGATTAAACCCAAATATGAAAGACGTAGTAAAAAGTGAGGTTATTAAATTATTAGATGCGGGGATTATCTATCCAATTTCGGATAGCAAATGGGTAAGCCCGGTTCAAGTAGTTCCTAAGAAAGGGGGTATAACCGTAGTAAAAAATGAAAAAAATGATTTAATTCCAACACGAACGGTAACCGGATGGCGAATGTGCATAGATTATCCCAAATTAAACGATGTCACTCGCAAAGATCACTTCCCATTACCGTTTATCGATCAAATATTAGAGCGCTTATCCGGTCATAGATTCTATTGTCTTCTTGATGGTCTCTCGGGATATTTCCAAATTCCCATAGCACCCGAGGACCAAGAGAAAACAACGTTTACTTGTCCCTTTGGCACCTTCGCCTATCGAAGAATGCCATTTGGTTTATGTAATGCGCCGGCTACATTTCAAAGATGTATGTTGGCTATTTTTGATAAGTACGTAGAAGACATTATGGAAGTATTCATGGACGACTTTTCGGTTTTTGGAGATTCTTTTGATTTATGTTTGAAAAATTTAGAAAAAGTTTTAAAAAGATGTGAAGAAACAAATCTTATTTTAAATTGGGAAAAGTGTCATTTCATGGTGCGTGAAGGTTTAGTTTTGGGTCATAAGATTTCTTCTAAGGGTATCGAGGTAGATAGAGCAAAAATAGAAGTAATCGAACAACTTCCTCCGCCGACTAACGTAAAAGCTATTAGAAGTTTCTTAGGACATGCTGGTTTTTATCGCCGCTTTATAAAAGATTTCTCAAAGATCACTAAACCTCTCACTCATCTCCTTGAAAAAGATACACCATTTTTATTTGACGATGATTGTCTATACGCTTTTAACTTAATTAAGGAAAAACTTATTAACGCGCCGATCATGATTGCTCCGGTTTGGAAACTTCCATTTGAGATTATGTGCGATGCGAGTAGTTTTGCCGTTGGTGCAGTTTTAGGCCAACGTATTTCTAAAAACTTTCATCCAATCTATTACGCAAGTAAGACACTCACTTCGGCACAAGAAAATTACACCACAACGGAAAAGGAACTTTTAGCCGTTATTTTTGCGTTTGATAAGTTTCGTCCTTATATCACCCTCTCGAAAGTTATTATTTTTACCGATCATTCGGCTCTTAAATATTTACTTTCTAAACCGGATGCCAAGCCACGCTTAATTCGTTGGATTCTACTACTTCAAGAGTTTGACTTGGAAATCCGGGATAAGAAAGGAGCCGAAAATCTTGCGGCCGATCATTTATCTCGTTTAGAAAATCCATTTATTGAAGAATTAAATGAAAAATCTTTTAACGACTCTTTTCCGGATGAAAGAATTTTAAAAATCAATTCTTCATCTTCTACGCCTTGGTTTGCCAATATTGCCAATTATTTGGTGGCATGTATCCTCCCAAAAGATTTTTCTTTTCAACAAAAGAAGAAATTCTTTGCTGATTTGAAAAATTATTTTTGGGAGGACCCATTTCTCTTTAGAGTATGTGCGGACCAAGTAGTACGAAGATGTGTTTCATTTGAAGAAGGTCAAAATATTTTGAAACATGTACATGAAGGACCGACTGGTGGCCATTATCAAGCCAATCGGACTGCTCACAAAGTTCTAAGTGCAGGCTTTTATTGGCCTAGCCTTTTCAAAGATGCTCAATCTTTGGTGAGACGGTGCGATAGTTGCCAACGGACCGAAAATATTTCTAATAAAAATGAAATGACGCAAAACTATTTTCTTGAATGTGAAGTCTTTGATCTTTGGGGAATAGATTTTGTAGGCCCCCTTCCTTCAAGTTGCGGTAATAAATACATTCTAGTTGCGGTTGATTATGTTTCCCGATGGGTGGAAGCCCAAGCTCTTCCTACGAATGATTCTCGTGTTGTTATTTCTTTTCTTAAAAAATTATTTTCTCGATTTGGCATGCCTAGGGCGATCGTTAGTGATAGGGGTGCGCATTTTTGTAATGCCCAACTTTCAAAAATTTTATTAAAATATGGCGTTACACATAAGCTTTCCACTGCATACCACCCCCAAACTAACGGTCAAGTTGAAGTTGTTAACCGAGAAAGCAAGCGTATATTAGAAAAAACTGTTTCATCTTCTAAAAAAGATTGGTCTTTAAAACTCGACGACGCTCTTTGGGCTTATCGAACGGCTTACAAAACCGCCATCGGTTGTACTCCGTATCGATTAGTCTATGGAAAATCATGTCACTTACCGGTAGAACTAGAACACCGTGCCTTTTGGGCCTTAAAATTTTTAAATATTGATCCCCACTCTGTCGCCGAACATCGCAAATTCCAACTAAATGAACTCGACGAGTGACGCTCCAACGCTTATGAAAATAACAAGATTTATAAAGAGCGAACGAAACACTTTCACGATAAAAATTTAAGGCACCCAAAAACATTTAAACCGGGCGACCGAGTCTTACTTTATAATTCTCGCTTGCGCTTATTTCCCGGAAAATTGAAATCACGTTGTTCTGGTCCATTTATGGTGAAAGAAGTTTTTCCATATGGCACAGTGTTGCTTTCACACCCTAACAAGGGTGATTTTAAAGTTAATGGTCAGCGTCTTAAACTCTATTATTCTGGTGATGTTATTGCCGAGGACAATGAAGTTGTTTTTCTTCCAAACACTTAGTAATTTTTGTTATTCTTTTCTTGCTTTTGTATTTTTTGCACTTTTCTTTTCTTTTTATCTTTGTTCCGGCGGCTCCTACGAATTGGCCACTGTGTTGCTTCAACGTTGCTGATTTTTATGATAATTCAAGCCAAGTTTCAAGATGTTCTACAAAGCAAGCATGAGGAAGCAGAATCAACCTTCAGACTCGCCAATTCAGGGAAGTACCTGTTTTATTTATTTTCAATTTCTTTTATTTCTTCTTTTTAACATCGAGGATGATGTTTTCCCCAAGTCCGGTGGGATTGAGTTAGTTTGAATTTTGTGTTGTTTTGGTTTGTTTATATTAGAAAATTTCAAAAAGAAAATCATATCAAATTTAGGTAAATCAAAAAAAAAATTCAAAAAAAATATATCTATTTAAGCTTATGTTTATGTTATTATGTTATAAAAGAAACAAAAACACAAAAAAAAAGATAATATTTTAACAAACAAAAAAAAAATTCGGAAACTTAAAATTTGGAAACCATCAAAAATTATTTTCTATCATTATTTTAGTATGTTTCTTTGAGTGTTGTGTAGGCTCATGTAGTATTCTTAATCATTGGTAGTATGTTAGGATAGAGTCTAGTTTAACTATATTACTCTTTCATATCTTAATTTTGTCATTTTCTCTTTCATAAATTTTGGCATCATTTTTATTTTAATTGAATAATGTTGTAGTTATCTCTTCTATTCTAAGTGTAATAGCGTGCTTATTTTGTTAGACAATATTATTAGACACTCACTCGCAAGGTAGTCTTTTTTGGTGGCTAGAACTTGCCTCAAGCGACTCTCGAAACATTTGCATAAGTTTGTCATGATCTTTTAGAAGTGATTTAGGCCTCCTTTTGGGTCGTTTGTGCCTTTTTGCCCACCATAAAAATTCACTTTGTTAAACCATTTTGGGCCTTTCCTAATTTTCTTTGTTAGCTCCACCTTTCATTTTCACCAAAGCCAAAACATCTATCCCATGATCACACTAAATATTTGAGTTTTATTAAAATGTTGTGATGTGGTTTTTATTGTGAAAAAAGTGGAATTTTCACATTTTTATTTGGAGCTGTTTTGTATGAAAAATAAAGTATCAATGTAAAAAATAATAAAAAAAATCAAGTGAAAAAGAATTTCATTGGCCAATTTTGAAAGAAAAATATTCATGGCCTTATGTTTCAAAAAAAAGGGAGAGTTTGTTGTAAAAATTTCTTTTTGATTGAGGGTTTTATTTTTAAATTTTATAAAACTCTCACCTTGGTTTAGTGTGATCTTTAGCCTTCGTGTTTATCTTTTGATTTCCAAATCCTTATCATTTACCTAAGCCAAATTTTATTCCTAATGAAAGCCCTTTTGATCTTTAAGTCATGACATTACCTTGTATAGTGGAGAGAGTGTGACCGGGCAAGCCTATGGTCACCATCATTGATGGATTTCTTTGGAGGTTATCTTGGAGTGTTTTGTAGAATAATCGAAGTCTAGCAACATGTTGTTTGTTCAATGCACTTATTTTGGTTGAATCGCTACATCTATTATGTTTGTTAGGTAACATGTTGATGCCTTATTTTTATGTTGGTAGAAAATTTACAATCTAAGTATATGCCATAGTAATATTTTTAATCTCTTCTTTATTCTCCTCTACATTGATTTCTATCACCGCACTCATTGGTAGCATATTAATTTTGATAGTTTAATTTTTGTTTTGATGTTCTTAAACAAAAAAAAAACAAGAAAATTTTGTTAATTTAACTTTTATAGTAAGTCTTGTTTTGCTTGAGGACAAGCAAAGGCTTAAGTCTGGTGGGATTTGATGACACATATTTTGACTAAAATATGTTCATCATTATTATTATATTTATATTATAAATTATATGTATTTACTCTTAATTTTAATATAATTATCTAATTATTAATATATCACAATTATTTATACTAATATCATTTTATTTTGTTTTGTGACAGGCCTGGGGGGAATTCGACACGATTCGACGTAAAACACCCGCTGTCCATTTTTGTACGAGAAATATTTCCCACGCAAATAAGTTTGGCATGCATGTTGCTTTCCCACCTTTTCTCTCTCCTCCCAATACATGAATTATCCTTTATTATTATTATAACTATTCATATATGTATGCATGGTAATTGATTTTTCATGCATGACCATGTATGAATAGTTATAACTATCAATACATGTAGCCTCCTTTCCCATGCAAGCCTCTTTATATAATTATTTCATGTAGCATCTTCTTATTTTAATTTTTATATAATCCTCTCCCATAAATACATCATATCATGTTGCCACTCATTTTTTTTTCATTTACATGTGGCCGGCCACATTCTTCCCCTTCTCTATTTTTAGTTTTTTTTCCTTTTTTCTCTCTCCCTTTTTCTTCCCCCCCATATTTTATTTTCTCCACCACTATTAATAGTAAACCTCATTTTATATGGCCGGCAAAAACTTTCATTCATAACCGCCCACCTCCAAATTAAAACCGTCCATTCATTTCCTCCACCATGCAAACTGCCACCTATTCTTAATTCCACTCATAACCTCCTTAATCAAAACCGCCCACTTTAAGTTCCTCCTTCATTTCTTAATTAATCACATTAACTCCAATCAATTAAAACCTCATATTCATTAATTCATCACCATTTCATGTGGCCGGTTACCTCCATGTTAAACTCCCTCATTCACCTTTTCACCTCCCTCCACCTCTTCATTTCCCCACATTTATTCTCACCAATTAAATCCTATGTCCTTTCATTTTTATTCTTTATCTAGATCCTTCCATGGTTGCTATAAAAGGAGCATGAAGCCAAGGATTTGAGGAGGAGGAAAAAAAGTTAGAGTTGGAGAAGAGAGCAAGTTCAAGAGAGAGAGAGAGAGTTCTACCTTGTATGAGAGTTTCTTTTATGTTGTCTCTTATGCTTTAATTTTCCATTGTGTTGTGTACTTTTGTTATTTCCCTTCTAATGAAAATGCAAACTTTTTATTTCATTGTTGTTGTTTTCTTTATCATGAGTAGCTAAATCCTTTCTTAGTACTTGATTGGTTAGTATTGGGATGAAGATTTAATTATAATCTTTTGTCTCTAATTTTTGAATTTTTCATTTCGATTTATTTCCGATTAAAATTTGGCGGCGTGTTTATATTACTAGTATATAAAATTTCGCTATCCGATTGGTAGTCTAGTTAGCCGAGAGGCTCGTGAATGTCATAGATCGCTCGGAAATAAAGAAATTTTGATATTCTTCTATGAGAATTGAGGATATCAAATCTTTTGGATTTGGGATTTTTTCGTTCATGCAATTTTAAATTACTTTCAAATTTTAAGAGATTATGTTTGAAATGTTTTTAAAATTAGGCGGTAGTTGTCTTTAGCGAGTTGCTATTGTATTTTTAATCCCCCAATCGAAACGGATTCTCAAGAATTAGAACGCATCTTTTATAATCAGATTCCCAAGAACGCCCAATCAAGTGCTAAATCATGAATTTTCTTGTTAGTCAACTCTCTTCATTTTTACAAAAACCAAAACTAATTTTCACTCGATAAGTTAATAGTTCCACCTTGTGAGTAAAAGTACTCAAAAGACCCGGGAAATACGACACTTGATCATGCTACAAGCGATAGGTGCACTTGCCTACTGCAACAATCAGATTTTAAGTATCAACAGTAAACCAAGGAGAGAATCATCTTGAAAACTTAGATACCATAGCCAACCAAAATGAGCAAACCATGTCTGACTTTGCTAGACCTAATCTCCAAGAAACCTGGTCAAGCTTCGTTAGACCACCGATAGCTACCAATAACTTTGAATTGAAGCCTAGTATGATACAAATGGTTCAACAGTATGTCCAGTATGATGGCTTGCAAGATGAGGATCCTAACACCCACTTGGCCGGATTCTTAGAGATATGTGACACATTTAAGATCAATGGTGTTTCCAACGATGCCATTCGATTGAGATTGTTTCCATTTTCTTTAAGGCATAAGGCGAAGCAGTGGTTGAATTCCTTACCTAGAGGGTCGATCACTACTTGGGACATGATGGTTGAGAAGTTTCTGATGAAGTATTTTTCACCTGTGAAGATTGCGAAGTTAAGGAATGACATCTCTACGCACATTCAATTGGAGTCTGAATCGTTGTACGACATATGGGAACGATTCAAGGAGTTGTTAAGGAGATGTCCCCACCATACTCTACCTTCATGGCTTCAGATTCAGACCTTCTATAATGGTCTAAATCCAGCTACCAAACAAATGATTGATGCGGCTAGTGGAGGAACTTTGAACAACAAGACACCTGACGCGTCTCAACAGTTGATAGAGGACATGGCAATGAACAATTACCAATGGACTACAGTAAGACAAAAGCCTAGCAAGCCCGCAGGAATTTATGAAGTAGATGCCGTCACCGCCTTAGCTATTCAAGTGGAGAAACTTCACCAAAAGATGGACAACCTTGCCTTAGCATCACCTTCCATGGCACCTCAACAATGGGACCCTTCATGCACTGGAATGCCTGGTTGTGAACCGCAAGTTCAAGAGCATGTTGACTATATGGGTAATAATATTAGACCACCTTTCAATCAAGACAACAACCCATATAGTTCTACATATAATCCTAGATGGAGAAACCACCCCAATTTCTCTTGGGGAGGACAAGGAAATCAAGGGAAGCAACCCATGTTTGGACAACAACCACAGTTGGAACCAAGGAAGCCTACATTGGAAGATGTGCTTACCAAGTTCATGCAAACTACCGATGTAGCCTTCCGGAATCAAGAGGGTTCAATTCGGAACTTGGAAAATCAGATTGGTCAGCTTGCAAGGATGGTTTCTGAAAGGCAGCAAGGAACACTTCCAGGGAATACAGGGATAAATCCAAGGGAGCATGCAAAAGCCGTTCAATTGAGCAGCGGAAAGGAGTTACAAGACCCAAGGCCTGCAAAGGAAGCACCCCAAATGGAGTCTAGCGGCGAAGGACCAAGCGAGATGAACATACAACCGATGGAGTACCAACCAGCATTACAATACCCAGCAAAACTTAACAAGGAGCGCATGGATGTGCAGTATGGTAAATTTTTATCTATGTTTAAGCAAGTACATGTTAATTTACCTTTTTTTGAAATTATTCAAATGCCTAAATATGCAAAATTTCTTAAGGATTTGATTTCTAATAAAAAGAAAATAGAAGAATTATCATTAGTAACATTAAGTGAAAAATGTTCTGCTATTTTGCAAAAATAAATTACCACAAAAACTTAAGGATCCCGGTTCATTTTCAATTCCATGCTTAATCGGTGATTTACAAGTAAATAAGACTTTAGCAGATCTAGGAGCAAGTATAAATTTTATGCCTTATAAACTATATCTGAAACTAGGCCTAGGAGAACTTAGCCCAACAAGAATGAGTATTCAATTAGCAGATCGATCGGTTAAGTATCCTAAAGGAATAGTAGAAGATGTATTAGTTAAGGTAGATAAATTTATATTTCCTGCTGATTTTGTTATTTTAGATATGGATGAAAATATCGAAGTACCACTCATACTAGGTCGTCCATTTCTAGCTACATCTAGAGCACTTATTGATGTTTTTGATGGTAAATTAGTATTGCGAGTAGGAGAAGATGAAGTCACTTTTCAAATTGGCAATACTATGAAACAATCCTTATATAACGATGATTATTGCTACTTTTCTCATGGTATTGATGACTTTATGTCTTCTATAAATTCTAATTTTTATTATAAAGATCCTTTAGAAATTTTCATAACTAACAACTATCTAGAAGATGATAAAAATGATGACATTATTGAACATTTATTTTTTCTAGAAAATTGTGTTGCCATGAATAGAACAACGGAATATAGTTTAATTACTGAAGGGGATCATGAAGCTCTTAAGAATAATACTAAGGATCCACCAATAGTCGAATTAAAAAAATTATCGAATCATCTCGAGTATGCATTCTTAGGAACAAATTCTTCATACCCAGTTATCATATCTTCAAATCTTTCCAATATTGAAAAAGATAAATTAATAACTGTATTGAAGAAATGTAAAGGTGCAATAGCATGTCAAATATCTGATATAAAGGGTATTAATCCTAGCTTTTGCACTCATAAAATCCTTTTGGAAGAAAACTATAAGTCGTCTATTCAACCGCAACGTAGGCTAAATCCTAATATGAAAGAGGTAGTTAAGGCTGAGATTGTGAAGTTATTAGATGCTGGTATTATATATCCTATTTCGGATAGTTCATGGGTTAGTCCTGTCCAAGTAGTTCCTAAGAAGGGTGGCCTGACTGTAGTAGCAAATGATAGAAATGAATTAATTCCAACGCGAACAGTAACAGGTTGGCGTGTCTGTATAGACTATAGGAAATTAAACGATGCCACTAGGAAAGACCATTTCCCTCTTCCTTTCATTGACCAGATATTAGAATGCTTATCAGGACATTCTTATTATTGTTTTCTAGATGGACTTTCTGGATACTTCCAAATTCCTATAGCACCAGAAGACCAAGAGAAAACAACATTTACTTGCCCATTTGGTACCTTTGCCTACAGACGTATGCCTTTCGGGTTATGTAATGCGCCCGCCACATTTCAAAGGTGCATGCTAGCCATCTTTAACGAGTATGTTGAAGATATCATGGAAGTGTTCATGGATGATTTTTCTGTTTTTGGCGACTCTTTTGAGTTGTGTTTGAATAATTTAGAGAAAGTTCTTAGGAGGTGTGAGGAGACGAACCTAGCGCTTAGTTGGGAGAAGTGTCATTTCATGGTAGAAGAACGGTTAGTACTTGGCCATAAAATCTCAAGCCAAGGAATTCAAGTAGATAGAGCAAAAATAGAGACCATAGAAAAATTACCACCACCAACCTCCGTAAAGGCAGTGAGAAGTTTCTTAGGATACGCGGGATTTTACCGCCGTTTTATTAAAGACTTCTCTAAAATAGCTAAACCACTTACAAGGCTTTTAGAAAAAGACACACCTTTTATTTTTGAACAAGAGTGTCTACATGCCTTTGAGTTCTTAAAAGAAAAATTAATTAATTCTCCTATTATGATCGCACCTGATTTTAGTCAACCATTTGAGATCATGTGTGACGCTAGTAGTTTTGCGGTAGGGGCTGTTTTAGGACAACGCCGAAACAAACATTTTCACCCAATATATTATGCTAGTAAAACACTTAATAATGCACAGGAGAATTATACAACTACTGAAAAAGAACTCCTAGCAGTAGTATTCGCCTTTGATAAATTTAGACCATATTTAACGTTGTCCAAAGTGGTAGTTTATACGGATCACTCTGCACTTAGATATTTGCTAGCCAAAGCGGAAGCAAAGCCTCGTTTAATCCGATGGGTTCTTCTTCTGCAAGAATTTGATCTAGAAATTAAGGAAAAATGAGGGGCGGAAAACTTAGCGGCGGATCATCTTTCACGTTTAGAAAACCCACTACGATCAATGTTAGATGAATCTGAAATTTCTGATACATTTCCTGAGGAATCACTATTTTCCATATCTACCAATATACATCTAGATTTTCCTTGGTTTGCAGATTATGCAAACTATCTTGTGGCTAAGGTCCTTCCAAAAGACTTTTCATATCAGCAGAAAAAGAAATTTTTCTCTGATTTGAAATATTACTTTTGGGAGGACCCCTTTCTTTTTCGGATATGTGCAGATTCTGTTATAAGAAGGCGTGTATCAGTGGAGGAAGGTTGGAAGATTTTGGAGCAGTGTCATTCAGGTCTTGCTGGTGGTCACTATGGAGCAAATCGCTCTGCTAAAAAGGTTCTTGATTCCGGTTTTTATTGGCCCCTTCTATTCAGGGATGCCCAAAGGTATGTGCTTTCATGTGATTCTTGCCAAAAAGTAGGTAATATTTCTAAATTACATGAAATGCCTCAAAAATTTATCCTTGAATGTGAAGTATTCGATGTGTGGGGTATAGATTTTATGGGACCATTCCCAGTTTCTTTTGGGAATAAATATATTTTGGTAGCTGTAGATTATGTATCAAGGTGGGTTGAAGCGCAAGCTTTGCCTACTAATGATAGTAGGGTTGTAATTAGATTTTTGAAATCCTTATTCGCACGATTTGGTACACCACGTGCACTTATTAGCGATAGGAGTTCACACTTTTGTAATCTACAACTAGACAAAGTATTAGAAAAATATGGAGTTACACATAGGATAGCCACTCCATATCATCCTCAAACTAGTGGGCAAGTTGAAGTTTCCAATAGAGAGCTTAAGAGAATCTTAGAAAAATCTATAGAAGGGAATAGGAAGCAGTGATCTAGGAAACTTAACAACTGTTTATGGGCTTATAGGACCGCCTACAAAACACCTATAGGGACTACCCCCTTTAGATTAGTCTACGGTAAATCTTGCCACCTACCTATAGAATTAGAACACAAGTCGTATTGGGCAATACGCTCCTTAAATTTTGACACTACTTCTATAGGAGAGAAGCGTAAACTTCAACTTAACGAATTAGATGAGTGGAGAACTATGGCCTATGAGAACTCCCGGATTTATAAGGAGAAAACCAAGCTATTTCATGACCGTCACCTTCGCAAACCCAAGGTATTCCAAAAAGGTGACCAAGTCCTCCTTTATAACTCCAGATTACGTTTATTCCCATGGAAGTTAAGGTCTAAGTGGTCCGGACCCTTTAAGGTTAAAGAAGTCTTTCCCTACAGTACCGTCGAGTTAACTCACCCTGAGAAGGGAGATTTTAAGGTTAATGGTCAGCGACTTAAGCCTTATTATGGTGAAATCCCTATGGACTTCGCTCGTCTAGAGACATGCCTCCGTCTAGATTAATTTCATATTAACTATAGTAGTTGTTTCTAAGTATTCTTGTTTTAGTATAAATCTAATTAGTTGCAATGAAAAATTACTGAAAAAAAAAATTATGAAAAAAAAAATTTTTTAATGAAAAGAAATTTCCATCAAAATTTTAATGAGAGAAAAAAAAAATTTCTGTAAAAATTTTTTGGAGAAATTCATAATGGGAGTGGCACACAGCTCACCACACGGCCGTGTGGAGGGCCGTGTACGTGACACAGGCTCAGGCCCAGCCGTGTGGATTAATTCCGCAAAAAGCCAAATTCTTCCCGAGCACAACACGGGTTCACACCCACCCGTGTGGCCAGCCGTGTCGCCCGCTCGACGATCGTCGAGACCGCTGTGTCGAGACATCAGACTCGGGCGTGTCGGATAACACACGGCCGTGTCACCTACCTACCCGTGTTTGTGTACCGTGCCAGCTGCGACACGGGGCAACACACGGCCGTGTTGTACCCCGTGTCCACCTGGCGTGTTGTCCCCAGTCAGTTTGACCACACGGACCGAGGCAGCCCCGTGTTCCATGAGGCCTCGGATCCACTAACGGGTGCACACACGGCCTTGTGCGCACCCGTGTTCCATTTTTTTACACGGATCGACGCACCCCGTGTTCCACGAGGATGCTGATTCCCTAACACGGGTTCACACACGCCTGTGTGCGAACCCGTGTGCAACCCCTTTAAATAGGGCCGTGTGGATTTCCTTCTTGGCTCATTCTAACCCTCTCCCAGCACCAGTTCTTCCCGTGGCCTGAACTCAAAGGCGCCATTTTCTCCAATTCTCGTCCCCCTTTACCTATATCTTCCCTTCTAAATCATGTCTTCCGGAAGAAGACATGGAGGTCGCCGTCGCCGACCGGAACTACAAGTCTCAACGGAGAGGCGGGATGTCGCTGCTCCGCTAATATTCACCAACGCATCGCACACCACCCGCTTCAACCGCTTGCAATCAAAAAAAATTCAAGATATCCGTATAATTGATTGGAGCGTGCTTGAAGAGATAAACTTAGCAGGAGATGTCAGGGGATTAATTTCTGTGATGGGGTGGGATATATTTTTTGCCATAGAGGAGTTAGGATTTAGGGAACTCACTTTAGAGTTCCTATCTTCGTTTTATTCTAGCTTTCGGCCTAACTTCATAGATGCGCCGCACGCGCCCGAGGGGATAGTTTCATTTCGAGTGGGTGGCACATTTTATACACTCACCATGCTCCAGTTCACCCAGTATTTAGGGGGTGTATGAGGAGTCGTTCCTTTTTAGTGCTGCCTACCCCGAACTCCACTTTGAACTCCCCAATCGCGATATGGCCGGCGGTATCTGGCGCCAGATTTCTTTTGACACTGGCGCCTACGAGGCCAAGCGATCTAAGGCCTCTAAATTGATTTCTCCCGCCCTCCATTACATCCACCATCTCCTTAGCCACACGTTGAGCGGCCAGGGCGAAAGCTCCGGAGTTGTCAGTAGACAGGACCTGTTATACCTCTACAGCATGACTTCACGATATCCTCTACATCTCGGTTATCTTCTAGCCCAGTTCATTTTCCATCAGGATGACACCCCCCGTATAGGGTCTATTTGTGTAGCCCCCTACATTACTCGCCTCGTGAAGAATATGGGCATCTTTTTAGCCTTCCCCCAGATGACAGTGATCGCAAAGACCGTGCCTATCACGATGGCTACTCTTCGCGCCGTCCGCCTCATCACCGCCCGTCAGGGCCGGGGAGGGGTTATATATTCTATTGTTCGAGGTGGACCACATGTACAGGATGACAGTGATGATGAGATAGATCCCGACCTCGATGTGCCGTTGGTCCCTCCACCCCATTCCACCTACGCTCATGGCGAGTCGTCTACTGCACCTCCTCCACCTCATTCACGGTACTCGCGCGAGTTTCGACAGTTTTTCGAGACCGAGCTCTCGCCGCGCCTACAGGACAGTAAGGAGTCGCAGCAGCGGACCGAGGACCTCCTCATACAAATTAGAGAGCACCTTGGGATCGCCCCTCGCCAGCCGCCAGCTCCAGCCCCGCCTTCCTTCCCAGACGATATGACAGACCACCATACTTACTTCTGATATGTATAGATGTAGTGCTATCTTTATGTATCGTATCATGTATTTTTTTTATATCAGTGTATTCAGTTCTGTCAGCTATTATATATCATTGCATTTCATTACAACTCCTGTTTCTTTACTGTGCTCTTCTACTTATTATGATAGCAGTTTCTTTTCTTATATCATCATGAAATCACTCTATGTCCGCTTTTTACATTGCACTGAGGACATTGCAAATCTTAAGTCTGGGGGTAGAATGGTTATTCATGTGGTTACAATTGATTCTAATCTGCTTATCATATTACTCAAGTTTGTTACACCCCCCTTACAAATTTTTGTTTGATCTTTTAAGCTCTCATTATTCATTCATTTGGGATTATAAATATTTAATTTAACTTCGCACACTGATTAAAATGAATTGATGTAGACTCATAGAGTATTCAACTTTGTTGATTTCGTAATTAAGAATAGAAATATTTTTTAGC
Organism: Platanthera guangdongensis; assembly: GCA_039583875.1. Lineage (NCBI taxonomy): Eukaryota > Viridiplantae > Streptophyta > Magnoliopsida > Asparagales > Orchidaceae > Platanthera > Platanthera guangdongensis. The sequence goes on from CM077165.1 coordinate 56,955,031, forward strand.
TTAATTTTCTCTATATAATTTAATTTTAAGATTACTCCTCTATATTAGTAACTATCCAACACTCTATTTTAGAAAATATATTTATCTATAATAAAGTGAGTCGATGAGTGTAACATTTTTATAATTTGGTATTAGGGCTTTAAAATTAAAAATTACTCCCTATTGATGTCTATGACTCACCCTCTAGCATTCCTCAAAACATTACATAGGTTAATTAGTAAGGGCGAAAATGATTTAGGCCTCCTATTGGATAGCTTGAGCCTTGTTAACCCAACACCTTTAACATTGATACCCTTGCACACCCAATTTGAACCTAATCCCCATCCTTTTGATGCTCTACTATTAAAATTCACCAAGGCCAAATCCTTACCTATTAGCACACCTATCATTGATGCCTTCTTGGAATGATTTGTTCATTGTGATATGTGGCCTGAGTGCGTGTATCCTTACACCCACTTGGAATGATCCCTACTTTGAACCCCCCAAAAAAAGACATAGTGATATGTGGCCTGAGTGCGTGTATACTTGCACCCACTTGGAATGATCCCTAATATGGTCCCTTGGTTAAAATATATATATATATATATATATATATATATATATATATATATATATATATATATATATATATATATATATATATATATATATATAAATAGAGTGCCCTTCAAAATGTGGGAAATATACAAATTGCAAAGTCTGGGGGTGTTTACATAAAATTGAAATATGTTAAGGTATCTTCCAACATAAGGCTCAATCAAGATTTAGGTGTGAAAAATTCATCGAACTTATCTTTGATTACCTCACCTTTAATCTTCTATCCTAAGCCAAAAAGGCTACACCAAAATTCAAATCCTAAGGATCCAACCTTACTAATTCTAAATAGTGTTGTGATGAGGGTGTAAAAAGGGTAAGCTCATGATTATCAGTAAGAGTACTTATAAGTTTTGAAACACTAATACGTATCTTATAGAGATTGTTATTTTATCCTCATATTTGTTAAAGATGACTATACTTTTATTTCTAAAAGCGAGTGAGAGATAGTTAAAATGATATATTAGAGGAATTTTAAGATAAATCTATATTTAGAAAAGTCTGCTAAACTATTTCCTATGCGATTACATCATCAAAGTTCTCTTAAATTCATAGCAACCAGTGTGCGGAGGCAAAATTATTTAATGGTAACCCAGGTGTTTGAATTAGTTTGCTTACAGACAAGCAAACATCTAAGTATGGGGGTATTTGATGAGTACGATTATTATAGGCTTTTTACTATCATAATTGTAATCATGTCTACTATTTCCTACCCCCTTTTGTGTTGATTTCATGATAATAGTAAAGAAATTGTCGTATCATAGATAGAAGAGCGTATTTAGAAGTCTTTGGCAGTTCTTGTAATAAACTATTTACTGAGTCTTTCAATTTTTTCTATTGCAGCTAATGCCAACCAATAGACCAAAAAGTCTCGGAGCAAACAGAGGAGTTCACGGAGTCAACATGGCTGAAGGCAGGACGAAAATTTGGTGCACACGGCCAGACACACGGTCGTGTGCCTACCCGTGTCCTATGCACCTGTAGCTGAAGAATTTGGGTGCAGACGATGGAACCTCACACGGGTATGGCACACGCCCGTGTGCATACCCGTGTCATCTTTGCACACGACTGCTGATTAACCCGTGTCTGAGGAACACGGCCGAACACACGGCCGTGTCCATACCCGTGTCATCTGACACGGCCCACTACCAGACACGCCTGCTCGTGGGGAACCGCCTAGGAACCGTCCACACGGCCTGCCACACGGCCTGCCACACGGCAATGTTCGACCCCGTGTCTGACCTGTTTGCAAGGGGACTATAAATTTCCTGTAGAAAAATTTGTTTAGAACTTTTGGATCATTTCTGGATTGGAGAAGTGCTGGAGGCCGAAGGGGAGCATCCAAGACAAGGAGGATTGAAGGGTATTTCATATGTATTTTTATTTAATCATTAACCCCTTTGAATCCTTTCTTTCTCTTGATGATCCATCTTCAAATTTCGTTTTAATTTGCATGAACCTCTATTTGAACATTCTAGTAATCATGTATCACTTTGTTTATGTTACATTTGTAGTATTTTATTTGTGTTTATGCTTGCAAACAAAGAGTTTAATCCTCCTTATGAATTACTTAATTGTTTTACACAATTTGCAATTGGCTAGATTGAGAGATTGGTTCTTTGTAATGATATTAGTATGTTCATATTGTGATGATAATTCCCTTTGTAATTCAAACTCTATGATCGAGAGATATTTTGTTTGGAAAATTAGAACACGAATAAAAGGATTCATGGTAATTTAGAGATAAAATTCATGAATTTATATAGTAATAAAGGTACTTTACTTAATGCGAACTTGAGTGTTGTGAATTGTTCGAGAGAAAATTTACTATCTTAGGTTTAGATTTGGAATTGCTCGAGAGAGAATTTCGATGAATAGTTAACCTTTACATTGCACAAATTAAATAGTCTTTTCATGTCATGATCACTTAGAATTGAACTAATAAATGAATTTGTTCATGTAATTGTTTAAAAGCTTCATGTTTTTATCGTTTTTTACTTCTCCAATACTGAATCATCCAAATGGTCATAGTTAGGTTAATGTAGTTTAAATATCACTTTTGTTTAGAGGTATGATAATAAAGGGAGGGTGAGTATGAATAGTTGAAACAACCCTGTGGAATACGACACGAGATGTAGATTTCTCATATATTACGATTGATAGGTGCGCTTGCCTGAATGCTAATTCAATCTATTTTAAGTCCATCTACATAGTTGTATTAGAATGTAGAATGAAATCACATTGAGTCATTACTTGTTAGCAAGAAAAATCATCAGTTATCACATAAGAGAGTTGAATTATTTAAGTTGAACCCATAGTCCAGGAGTTAGTTTTGAATCCACAGCATCTGGGAACAACAACTGCCAGCTGTAATGTATTCTGCTTCAGCAGTTGATGTAGACACAGATGACTGTTTCTTACAGAACCAAGACACTAATCTCATACCAAGGAACTGGAAAGTCCCTGAGGTACTTTTTCTATCTACCATGCATCCAGCAAAGTCAGCCTATGAATATAAAGATGAATCAAATTCTGACTCAGTAGGATACCAGAGCACTAGACTAGGACAACTCTTTATATATCTCAAAATTCATTTTAGAAAAACTAGATGAGATTTTTTAGGGTTCACTTGGAACCTAGTACAAAGACATGTGGCAAACATTATGTCAGGTCTACTTGCTGTAAGGTATAGTAGGGACCCAACAATGCCCCTATATAATTTCTGATCAACATGTTTCCTATGTTCATCAGTGTCTATTACAACATTAGTGGCCATGGGTGTTTTCTTAGCTGAGGCATCAGCCATCCCAAACTTTTTAATAAGCTCTTTAGCATATTTAGCCTGGGAGATGAAAATGCCATCAGGTAGCTGCTTCACTTTAAGACCAAGGAAGTAGGAGAGCTCACCCATGCCACACATTTCAAACTTTGAATGCATGAGGTCAGAGAACCTCTTGCATAGTTTAGAATCAGTAGACCCAAATATAATGTCATCTACATATATTTATACTAACAAAGTTTGATCCTTATGGTGCCTAGTGAACAATGTTTTATCTACAATGCCTCTAGTGAATTTATGCTCTATTAAAAAGCTAGCTAAGGTCTCATACCAAGCTCTTAGACCTTGTTTTAGACCGTAAAGAGCTTTATGCAATCTAAAAACATATGAAGGATGAGTTGGAGAGATAAAATCTGTAGGTTGTTCAATATAAACCTCTTCTTTAAGTACTCCATTCAGAAAGCCACTCTTTACATCCATCTGATAAACTTTGAACTTCTTGTATGCAGCATAATCAAGAAATATTCTGATTGCTTCTAACCTTGCAACGGGTGCAAAGGTTTGTTCATAGTCTATTCCTTCTTGTTGCCTATAACCTTGAGCAATAAGCCTAGCCTTCTTCCTCACAATTACACCATGGGGCATCAAGTTTATTTTTGTATACCCATTTAGTTCCAATGACTGGGTAGTCTTTGGGTCTTGGAATTAAATCCCAAACTCTACATCTCTCAAAATGGTTGAGTTCCTCTTGCATTGCAATAATCGAGTGGGGATCTTGCTCAGCATCTTTTATGGATTGAGGCTCAAGTTGAGAGAGAAAATAGGCATGCATCACATCTTAGTTGAGTTTATGCCTTGTCTGTACACCTACTGATATGTCTCCAATCACTTGAGATCTGGGATGATCCTGTAGTGTGACAAGATCAGTTGGTGGATTTGGTTCAGCAATAACATTTGGATTTAATTCCTCTTGTGGAATTATGTCTGTTGTTGAAGGAAGTTCAACCACTTCTGTGCTTTCTTCTTCACTGTCTTCATCAACTTGTGGAGGAGAGGGTGATAAAACCTCTTGTGGAAGGTTTAATTCACCCAATTTCTCACACAAGTGAGGTACCTGCAAGGTGCTATTGGTAGAAAAATCTTTCTCCTTGTAAGATATGTTAGTATCATCAAAAGTAACATGAATTGATTCTTCAATTTTTAAAGATGACTTGTTAAATACCCTATAAGCTTTGCTTACTTGGGAATATCCTAGAAAAATTCTCTCTTCAGCCTTAGCTTCAAACTTTCTAATGTATTTCTTATTATTATTAGGTATATAACATATGCATCCAAATACTTTAAAATAGGTGATTTTTGGTTTCTTCCCTTTGAGTAATTCATAGGGAGTCCTATTCTTAAGTTTATGTATTAAACTTCTGTTCAGTACATAGTTCGCTGTGCTTACAGCCTCTGCCCAAAAGGATAAGAGCATGTAAGCATCTGCAAGTAATGTGCCTGCAGCTTCAATTAGGGTTCTATTCTTCCTTTAAGCTACCGAATTTTGTTGAGGAGTTATAGGAGCTGAGAAATAGTGTCTGATACCTTCCTTCTCACAGAACTCATGCATAAGAAGAGACTCAATCTCTGTACCATGATCACTTCTAATCAATGCAACATGAGTAGAGTACTCAATCTGTATGATCCTGAGAAAATCTGTAAGAACTTTGAATGTATCTGACTTGGATCTCAGAAATAACACCCAAGTGAATCTCGAGAAGTCATCTACAATAACTAGAGTATAGGATTTCCCTCCTAGGCTTTGTACAGCAATAGGTCCAAAGAGTTCCATATTTAGCAAGTATAAGATCCTAGGTGAATCACTCTTATTAACTGATTTAAAACTAGATTTAGTTTGCTTGCCTATTTGACAAGCCCTGTAGAGGCCTTCCTTCTTGTAGGGACCAGAAGGTAAACCTCTCACAAGGCTATCTTTAGATAGCCTAGCAATGTTTTTCATGTTAACATGTCCTAGCCTTTTCTACCAAAGTTCATTTTGATTGCTAACTATATTAAGTAAACATATATCTGAAGATGTAGAATGAAAATCTACTATATATATGTTACCTTGTCTATTTTGAATTAAAACAGTTTGTTTTTCTTTATTAGAAATAATACAAGATGTTGAGTTAAAATGTACCTGATAACCTTCATCACATAATTGGCTTATAGTTATGAGATTATGCTTGAGTCCACTTATATATGTCACCTTTTTGAAAGTGATTGCTCTAATCTTTACTTCTCCAAAGCACTCTGACTGGCCCCAATTTGAATCACCAAAGATAACCTTTGGTCCCAGCTTGGACTTGTAGTTGTTTAAGTTGTCCTTATTGCCAGTCATGTGTTTGGATCATCCAGTGTCCAGATACCATTTCTGATTAACAGCTGGACAACTCTTTTCCTGCAATGAAAACAGTTAGTTGTTCTTGACCCAAGTTACCTTGGGTCCTTTATATGTTGATAAGAGAAACTAGATATTATTGAAAATTTAGATGAGATTTATACCCTAAGGGGTGATATCTTCTATGAGGAATTATCCAATCAACAAGTGGATTAAAAGGTTTCCTAGATTGATTTGAGTTGCTGTTATAGTTATAATTTTTATTAAGTCTGTCTGGGTTCGACGAAAAGTTGTAAGTTCGTCGACCATAGTTCGACGAAATGGGATGAGATCGTCGATCTCTGCCAAGAGAATGAACATATTCATTTTCTGTGCCCAAAGTTCGCCGATATCTACTCGACGAATCATACACAGTTCGTCAATCACAGTAATATGAATCATTATTATATAGATCTGCGTTCGAAGTTCATCGACTTGAGTTCGACGAACTGTCCACATTTCGTCGATCTAAGTTTGACGAAAACTGCTGAACTTTCTTTTTTTCGAAGGTTTTCTGGTTTCTATTTTTGTGATTTTTAAAGTTAGGTAATTCTTCTATGATTTGTTTGTTGTTCATTACCTCTTTATTCTTAGCTGACACAAATTTAATGGGGGTTGATAATATGTTCTTATTGAGGATGGGGGGTAAACTTGATGATGCACCCAAACCCAGTTTGCCATTTAGTCTGGCATTGACTGTGCTTGTGATGTCTATCAGCTTAAGTCTTCTCCCATTGAGAGATTCCTCAAGTTGTTTGGCCTCACATAGCTCTGTTTTTAAAGAATTGATTTGTTCATTAGTTAGAGTTAGTTCTTCTTTTTGCTTATTATTTTCAGAAATCAGCTTTTCTCGATTAGATAATTTTTCTCTAAGTGTTTTGATTTCCTTTTCTGAGTTGATTAAATCAATACACAAAGTTTTAAATTCAGTTTTGAAAGTATCAGAGCTATAATCAAAAGTTGAGAGTACCTGATCACCTTCTGATTCTGAAGCTCCTTCATCTTCAGATTCTTCTTCATCGAATTGACTTTTGGAGGCATCAATGGCCATGAGGCAGACTTCTTCGGCCCTTGCCTCTTCTTCCTCTTCACTTGAACTAGAAGATGTGGATTCATCTTCAGTGTCACTCCAGGTTTCAGCTACAAAGCCCATCTCCTTTTTGTATTTACTGGAAGAAGGCCTGCTGCTGTGTTGTCTTCTTGAGTCATTTTCTTTCCTTCATTCTTTTTCTGATTCTCTGGACACTCTGAGATAAAGTGCCCAAGTTTCCTACAGCCAAAGCAAACTACTTCTTTAGTGGGAGTTTTGTCATACCTTGGCTTATCATCCTGTCTGGATGATTTTCTTCTGAAGTCTTTCCTTGTCATTTTGTAAAATTTTTTGGCAAGGAGACTCATTAGCTCTTCATTTATTGTTGAAGCTTCTGTCTACTCAGCAACCTTGAATTCTAGGTTGTTCTCTTTCCTTGCTGGTGGAGGTGTCTTTTGTTCAGCTGTTTCTCTAGACTTGATTAGCTGCTCATAGGATTTGAGCTTTCCCAATAGAGATTCTGTGGAAATCTCATTTAAGCTCCTGGCCTCCTTGATTGGCCAGATCCTTGAGTCCCATGAGCTTAGGAAGCACATGAGGATTTTGTCATTCCCCTTAGTGATTATGATGTCCTTATCCAAGGTCTTCAGCTCATTGATGATTGAGCTCAGCCTGTTGTACATGTCTACAACAGATTCTGCTTCATCTTTCTTGAAATTCTCATACTGGGATATGAGATTTGACCTTCTGTCCTTCCTTTCATCAGCAGAGCTAGCCACCATTTGATTGAGAGAGTCCCAAATGCCCTTGGCTGAAGTGCATTCAGCCACTTTTTGGAAAATGTGATCAGACATTATTTGGGCCAAAATGTTTATGGCTTTAGCATCAGCAACCTTTGCTTTCTTCTGAGCATCAGTCCACTCAGGTGGTGGAACTGCATTAGTGCTTGAGGCTACTGTAGATGTAGAAGCAGTTGCTTGAGGAGGACCTATCAAAATAGATTTGTGGACATCCTCATCAATAAAATTCATATACAGTTTTATTCTTACCCTCCAGATGGCAAACTTATTTAAGTTGCACACTGGAGGTCAGGTGCTTGCATAGTTTTTATTCTGTTCCATGCTATGTATATAATCCTAATAGAAATAAAATAAAAATCAGATCTAACAAGGGATCTTTTGGTTCAATGGTTAGCTTGTAAAACCAAAGGAACCAACTCTCATACCAATTGAAAGTTAGGGTTAGAATAGATATACCTAGAGGGGGGGTGAAAAGAGTATCTTGAAACTTTTAATGCTTTTTGCTATAAATAAGAATCAGTCCTAAGATAAAATAATCTACAACAGGCACATCAAATATGAACTAACTATCACAAACACAGCAACCTAACAAGCACAGCCACAGCAAGAGCAAAAGAAAAAGATGGCAACCAGACAACACAAGAATTTTATAGTGATTCCCCAACCTGGGTACATCCACTCTTCTACCACCCTGGTAGGAATCCACTCAGGTTTTTAATCAGGTGACTGCCACCAATGAGCTTTTTATAAGGTGCTCAAAAACCAATCCCAAGTCTTTTGATCAGGTGACATGCAACCAGGAAAAACTTTTGAAGGGAGTTAAAGAACCCTTTTTACAGTGGGGGTGAGAGAGTGATGATGTCTTCTCTTTCTCAAATACAACTTAGAAGCCTTAGTAGATCTGATGTTAACAAAGCTCCCCCTGAGATATTGATTTGTTCAGGAAGGTTGGAGCTTTGCTTCAGGGTGAGTAGGCCTTCAATACTTTATCCTTGACCAGAAGATATCCAGGAACTTTTTGACTGATAGAGTTGTTGTTGTCCCTGAAGAATCCTGGATTGAAGAAGGAAGAAGACTCTTGATTTTGGATGGATATTTTTCTTCTACTTCAGCTGATGTTATTTCTCTAGTCTGGGGATTTTGTTTCTTTACTGTTGTATTGCCCTATGTATTCTTTGTGCTGTCTCAGATTCTTGATCTCTCTATGATTATCTGTGTGCTTTGCGCTTCTATTGTGTTCAAGAAGGAAGAAGAAAAATCCTTTTTATATTTTCTATGAAATCTTCTTTCTAAATTTTGAATTTCTTCAGCATTGATTACTGAAGGCCTTGAGAATGTCTGCATTGATTAACTTCCCCAACTGTCCCATTGAAAATCCGCAAGCAATAATCCTAATGAAGTTCATAATCAATGCTGCTTTTAATGGTAATATTCAGAGAATATTAAGTATTGATTACTAAAGAATTATTGCAATAAAGTAAGGACAGAGGGAGGAAAAGTCCATGTCTGGAACTGCACATAAATTGTCTAGTGAAGAACAGAATTCGTCGACCTGTGTCCTGAGTTCGTCGAGCTGAGAAGTTATGTTCGTCGACCTGAGATCTAAGATCGTTGACCTAAGAATAGATAACTGCTTTCTCTAGAACCTTTCCAATTCTGTGCATCAAGATCATCGAGCTGAGAGTCTAACTTCATCGAGTAGGGTTCAGTGAAATGTTTCTTGGACTTAGAAGTGTAGAAGTAAAGTATCCAGAAATCATCGACCTGAGAATTAAGTTCGTCGACCTGAGAACTAAGTTCATCGAATTGAGAACTGCTAACAACTTCTTGATACAACTTGTCGAGACTGTAGTCCAAGTTCGTTGAGCTGAGAACATAAATTTGTCGACCGGAGTATGATTCTAGACTTAGAATATTTGAAGTAGAGTATCCATAAATCGTCGACCTGAGAACTTCGGTCGTCGAGCTCAGCTCAGAGAATTCTCTCTGAGTTCGTCAAGCTGAGCACGACTTTCGTTGAGCTGAGTTCGACGAACGTCGAACTCATTTTCCCGAGTCTTTGAAATTTCTCTAAGTCTTGAGTATTTTGCAGTTTGTATATAGCTGGTCCATGCAGTGCTGATTCTAAGGACATGACCTAAACTCTAGGACAGAAATATTACACTGGCTATACATGTTGGGTCAAATATCCTAGTTTAGTGATCCTAGCCCAAATCCAACTAGGGATCCAATAGAACCCATAGTCCAGGAGTTGATTCTTAATCCACAGCATCTGGGAACAGCAACTTCCAGCTGTAATGTATTCTGCCTCAGCAGTTGATGTAGACACAGATGACTCTTTCTTGCAGAACCAAGACACTAATCTCATACCAAGGAACTTGCAAGTCCCTGAGGTACTTTTTCTATCTACCCTGTATCCAGTAAAGTCAGCATCTGAATATAGAGTTAAATCAAATTCTGACTCAGTAGGATACCATAGTCCTAGACTAGGACAACTCTTTATATATCTCAAAATTCTTTTTAGGAAAACTAGATGAGATTATTTACGGTTCACTTGGAACCTAGCACAAAGACATGTGACAAATATTATGTCAGGTCAACTTGTTATAATGTATAGTAGGGACCAAACAATACCCCTATATAATTTCTGATCAACAGGTTTCCCATGTTCATCAGTGTCTATTACAGCATTAGTGGCCATGGGTGTTTTCATAGCTGAGGCAACAGCCATCCCAAACTTTTTAATAAGCTCTTTAGCATATTTAGCCTAGGATATGAAAATGCCATCAGGTAGCTGCTTCACTTAGAGAACAAGCAAGTAGGAGAGCTAACCCATGCTACTCATTTCAAACGTAGAATGCATGAGGTTAGAAAATGTCTTCATAGTTTGGAATCAGTAGACCCAAATATAATGTCATCTACACAAATGTGTACTAACAAAGTTTGATCCTTATGGTTACTAGTGAATAATGTTTTATCTACAATGCCTCTAGTGAATTTATTCTCTATCAGGAAACTAGATAGGGTCGCATACCAAGCACTTGGAGCTTGCTTTAGACCATAAAGAGCTTTATGCAATCTAAAAACACATGAAGGATGGGTTGGAAAGATAAAACCTGGATGTTGTTCAACATAAACCTCTTCTTTAAGTACTCCATTCAGAAAGGCACTATTGACATCCATCTGATAGACCTTAAACTTCATGTATGCAACATAGGCAAGGAATATTCTGATTGCTTCTAACCTTACAACTGGTGCAAAGGTTTGGTCATAGTCTATTCCATCTTCTTTCCTATAACCTTGAGCAACAAGCCTAGCCTTGTTCCTCACAATTACGCCATGGGCATCAAGTTTGTTTCTATATACCCATTTAGTTCCAATGACTGGGTAGTCTTTGGGTCTTGGAACTAAATCTCAAACTCTACATCTCCCAAATTGGTTGAGTTCCTCTTGCATTGCAATGATCCAGTTGGGATCTTGCTCAGCATCTTTTATTGATTGGGGCTCAACTTGAGAGAGGAAACATGCATGCATCACATCTTGGTTGAGTTGATGCCTTATCTGTACACCTACTATTATATCTCCAATCACTTGAGATCTTTGGTGATCGCTTATTGTGATAAGATCAGTGGGTGGAGTTGGTTCAGCAATAGTATTTGGATTTAATTTCTCTTGTGGAATTATGCCTGCTGTTGAATGAAGTTCAACCACTTCTGTGCTTTCTTCTTTACTGTCTTCGTCAACCTGTGGAGGAGAGGGTGATATAACCTCTTGTGGATGGTTTAATTCACCCAATATCTCACACAAGGGAGGTACCTGCAAGCTGCTATTGGTAGAAATTTCTTTCTCCTTGTAAGACATGTTAGCCTCATCAAAAGTAACCTGAACTGATTCTTCAATTTTTAAATAAGACTTGTTAAACACCATATAAGCTTTGCTTACTTGGGAATATCCTAGAAAAATTCCCTCTTCAGCCTTAGCTTCAAACTTTCTAATATATTTTTTGTTATTATTATGTATATAACATATGCAACCAAATACTTTAAAATAAGTGATTTTAGGTTTCTTCCCTTTAAGTAATTCATAGGGAGTCCTAATCTTAAGTTTATGTATTAAACTTCTGTTCAGTACATAGTTTGGTTTGCTTACAGCCTCTACCCAAAAGGATAGGGCATGTAAGCATCTGCAAGTAATGTGCATGTAGCTTCAATTAGGGTTCTATTCTTCCTTTCAGCTACCCCATTTTGTTAAGGAGTTCTAGGAGCTGAGAAGCAGTGCTTGATACCTTCCTTCTCAAAGAACTGATGCATAAGAAGAGATTCAAACTCTGTACCATGATCACTTCTGATTAATGCAACATGAGTAGAGAACTCAATCTGTATGGTCCTGAGAAAATCTGTAAGAACTTTGAATGTATCTGACTTAGATCTCAGAAAGAACACCCAAGTGAATCTTGAGAAGTCATCTACAATAACTAGGGTATAGGATTTCCCTCTTAGGCTCTATACAGCAACAGGTCCAAAGAGGTCCATGTGTAGCAAGTACAAGATCCTAGGTGAATCACTCTTATTTACTGATTTAAAGCTAGATTTAGTTTGCTTGCCTAGTTGACAAGCCCTACAGAGGCCTTCCTTCTTGTAGGGACTAGAAGGTAAACCTCTCACAAGGCTGTCTTTAGATAGCCTAGCAATGTTTTTCATATTAACATGTCCTAGTCTTTTATGCCATAGTTCATTTTGATTGCTAACTATATTAAGCAAACAGATGTCTGAAGGTGCAGAATGAAAATCTACTATATATATGTTATCTTGTCTATTTCCAATTAAAATAGTTTGTTTTTCTTTATTAGAAATAATACAAGATGTTCAGTTAAAGTGTACCTGATAACCTTCATCATATAGTTGGCTTATGAAGATGAGGTTATGCTTGAGTCCACTTACATATGTCACCTTTTTGAAAGTGACTGCTCCAATCTTTACTTCTCCAAAGCCTTCAGGCTGGCCACACTTTGAATCACCAAAGATCACCTTTGGTCCCAGCTTGAACTTGTAGTTAATTAAGTTGTTCTTGCTACAAGTCATATGCTTGGAGCATCCACTGTCCAGATACCATCTTTGTTTAACAGCTGGACAGCTCTTTTCCTACAATGAAAATAGTTACTTGTTCTTGACCCAGGTTACCTTTGGCCCTTTATATTGTTGATAAGAAAAGCTTGATATTACTGAAAATTCAGGTTGAGATTTATACCCTAAGAGGTGATATATTCTAGGAGGAATTGTCCAATCAGTAAGTGGATTAAACGGTTTCCTAGTTTGATTGGAATTGGTGTTATAATTATGATTTTTATTAAGTCTGTCTGGGTTCGACGAAAAGTTGTAAGTTCGTCGACCAGAGTTCGACGAAATGGAATGAGATCGTAGATATCTGCTCAGAGAATGAACATATCCATTTTCTGCGACCCAAGTTCATCGATCTCTGCTCGACGAACCATATACAGTTCGTCAATCGCAGTAAGACGAATTATTACTATATAGATTTGGGTTCAAAGTTCGTCGACTTGAGTTCGACGAACTGGCAACATTTCGTCGATTTGAGTTCGACGAAATCAATAGAACTTTGTTTTTACTTGAAGTCTTCTGATTTCTATTATTTTGATTTTTAGGTAATTCTTCTTTGGTTTGTTACTTGTTTATTACCTCTTTATCCTTAGCTACAATAAATCTGATGGGGGTTGATAATTTGTTCTCCTTGAGAATGGGGGGGGGGTAAACTTGATGATGCACCCAAGCCCAGTTTTCCATTTAATCTAGCATTGACTGTGCTTGTGATGTCCATCAGCTTAAGGCTTCTCCCATTGAGGGATTCCTCAAGTTTTTTGCCCTCACATAGCTCTGTTTTTAGAGAATTGATTTGTTCATTAGCTAGAGTTAGTTCTTCTTTTAGCTTAGTGTTTTCAGAAATCAGGTTTTCTTGATTAGATAATTTTTATCTAAGTGTTTGGATTTCCTTTTCAGAGTTGATTAAATCAATACACAAGGTTTTAAACTCCGTTTTGAAAGTATCAATACTATAATCAAAAGTTGAAAGTACCTGATCAGCTTCTGATTCTGAAGTTACTTTAATATCAGATTCTTCTTTATCTGAATGACTTCTGGAGGCATCAATGGCCATAAGGCAGACTTCTTTGGCCCTTGACTCTTCTTCCTCTTCACTTGAACTGAAGATGTGGATTCATCTTCAGTGTCACTCTAGTTTTCAGCTATAAAGCCGTTCTCCTTCTTCTTGTATTTGCTGGAGGAAGGCCTTGAGCTTTGTTGTCTTCTAGAGTCCTTCTCTCTTCTTCTTTCTTTCTTCTGATTCTCTGGACACTCTGAGATGAAGTGTCCAGGTTTCCTGCAGTCAAATCAAACTACTTCTTTAGTAGGAGTTTTGTCATAGTGTGGCTTATCATCCTCCCTGGATGATTTTCTTCTAAAGTCTTTCCTTGCCATTTTGTAAAATCTTTTGGCAAGGAGACTCATTAGCTCTTCATTTATTGTTGAATCTTCTGTCTGCTCAGAAGCCTTGAATTCCAGGTTGTGCTCTTTCCTTGTTGGTGGAGGTGTCCTTTTTTTCAGATGCTTCTCTAGACTTGATTAGCTGCTCATAGGATTTGAGCTTTCCCAATAGAGATTCTGTGGAAATCTCATTTACGCTCCTGGCCTGCTTGATCGGCCAGATACTTGAATCACATGAGCTTGGCAAGCACATGAGGATTTTATCATTCACCTTAGTGAGGGTGATGTCCTTATCCAAGGACTTCAGCTAATTGATTATTGAGCTCAGCCTGTTGTACATGTCTGCAACAGATTCTGCTTCATCCTTCTTGAAATTCTCATACTGGGATATGAGATTTGACCTTCTGTCCTTCCTTTCATTAGTAGAGCCAGCCACCATTTGGTTGAGAGAGTCCCAAATGGCCTTGGCTGAAGTGCATTCAGCCACTTTCTGGAAAATATCATCGGACATTGTTTGGGACAGAATGTCCATGGCATTACCATCAGCAACCTTTGCTTTCTTCTGAGCATCTGTCCACTCAGGTGGTGGAACTGCATAAGTGCTTGAGGCTGTTATAGATGTAGAGGCAGTAGCTTGAGGAGGATCAGTCAAAATAGAGTTGTAGATGTCCTCATCAATAGAATTCATATACAGTTTTATTCTTACCTTCTAGATGGCAAACTTATTAAAGTTGCATACTGGAGGTCTGGTGCTTGCATAATCTTTGTTCTGTGCCATGCTGTGTATATAATCCTAATAGAAATAAAAAATCAGATCTAACAAAGGATCTTTTGGTTCAAGGATTAGCTTGTACAACCAAAGGAACCTGCTCTGATACAAATTAAAAGTTATGGTTAGATCTGATATACTCTAGAGGGGGGGGGGGGTAAATAGAGTATCTTGAAACTTTAAGCCTTTTTGGTGTAAATAAAAACTATAGAGTATAGTAGTTATTTAATATCAAGATTTACTATGAGCATAAGTGCAAACTATGATAACCTAATCTACTACATGCACAACAAATATAAACTTACTAATCACAGACACAGCAAACCTAACTAGCACAGCCACAACAAGAGCAAAAGAAAAAGATGGCAACCAGACAACACAAGAATTTTATAGTGGTTCCCCAACCTGGGTACATCCACTCTTCTACCACCCTGGTAGGAATCCACTCAGGTTTTTGATTAGGTGACTGTCACCAATGAGCTTTTGATCAGGTGCTCAAAAACCAATCCCAAGTCTTTTGGTGGGTGACTTGCAACCAGGAATAACTTTTGATGGGAGTTAAAGAACCCTTTTATAATGGGGGTGAGAGAGTGATGATGTCTTCTCTTTCTCAAGTACAACTGAGAAGACTTAGTGGATCTTTGATATTAACGAAGCTTCCCTTGAGATATGGAAATCAGGAAGTCTTGAGCTTTGCTTCATGGTGAGTAGGTCTTCAATCCTTTAGTCTTGACCAAAAGATATCCAGGAACTTCTTGACTGATAGAGTTGTTGTTGTCCTTGAAGAATCCTGGAATGAAGAAGGAAGAAGACTCTTGATTTTGGATGGATGTTCTTCTTCTTCTACAGCTACTGTTATTTCTCTAGTCTGGGGCTTTTTGTTTCTTTACTGTTGTATTGCCTTGTGTATTACTTGTGCTATTTCAGATTCTTGATCTCTCTATGACTATCTGTGTGCTCTACACTTTCGAGAAGGAAGAAGAAAAATCCTTTTATATTTTCCATGAAATCTTCCTTCTGAATTTTGAATTTCTTCAGCATTGATTACTGACGGCCTTGAGAATGTCTGCATTGATTGATTTCCCCAACTGTCCCATTGAAAAATGGCAAGTAATAATCCTGACGAAAGCCATAATAAATTCTTCGTCTAACGGTAATATTTAGAGAATATTAAGTATTGATTACTCAGGAATTACTACAATAAAGTAAGGACAGAGGGAGGGAAATATCCAAGTCTGGATATGAACAAAAATCGTTTAGTAGAGAACAGAATTCATCGACCTGGGTCCAGAGTTTGTCGAGCTGAGAAGTTATGTTCGTCGACCAGATAATTATTGTTCGTCGAGCTCAGATCCAAGATCGTTGACCTGAGAACTGCTAACTGCTTTCTCAAGAACCTTGCCAATTCTGTGCATCAAGATCATCGAGCTGAGAATCTAAGTTCATCGACTAGTGTTTAGAGAAATGTTTCTTGGACTATAGAATGTTGAAGTAGAGTGTCCAGAAATTGTCGTCCTGAGAACTGAGTTCATCGAGCTGACAACTACTAACTGCTACTTGATAAAACTTGTCAGGATTGTTGTTAACCCCTCTGTCTGCAACACCCGCAGGATGTCAAGGCCTTGCTTCATTATCCGCGGACACGATTCGGCAGTCCGCCCAGCTCGACAAAGCAGTAGTGATCGGCCACCGAGGATGGTCCCCCATCGGCAGACTCAACGCTCTGATCGCCCAGTTCGTCATGCCTTTGGATCCCTGTTTTCTCTACGTCGACGGACGCAGTGTCCCGTCCTCCCAGGTCACCGTACTCCTGAAGGATTGCGCCTAGTAGCAGCAGATTAAAGCTCAAGCCTGCGAGCCTAGTCTGCCCCTTCCGCGCAGACTGGCATGTTCTTTATTTTTGCTTCCCGTCATCGCTGCCCGGTTCTCCTGTACCCCGGGCAGTCAGTTATTTTAGCCCTGCCCGTTTGGGCAGGCCCCCCATCCTATAAATAGGGGGGAGGTGGGGCACCCAGAGCACGCTGACTCGTGCCTAGGAGCCTACTTGTTAAAGGCTGCGAACTCGAATCTCGTGCTTTGCGGGCTCCATCATGCTCAGCTCTTTCCTTCCTCTTTTCCTTCACTTGTAATCAAACCCTACTTCAGTAAAAGGAATGACCGTTGCAAGAGAGGCATTCAGGCCGCGACGGGCGAAGTTTGTTTTTGTCGTGGCTCACGGCCCTACTGTTCTTCTTGCTCTTGTCTGCTTAATAGATTGCTACTCGCAGTCTCTCCTCTCCCTTCTTTTCCCTTGTGATCGAACCGTTAGCTGGTGGTGCTCGACCCCCTTTGCGTTTCCGTGCATCAACAGTTAACACGCGACCATCAGATTCAAGTATCATTTTGAATACAGCGGACAAACAAGTCAGACCGCCGAGCCCTCTCCTCAGACCGCTCCAGTTCTTCGGAGGATTCTCTCTGGGATGCAATCGAGCAAGCTTGCCTTGAGGCCGAGAAATCCCACAGGCAGACTGACCAGCGTCTCGACACGATCAGCCAAGCCCTACTTGTGTTAACCCAGCAGCTTTCTCCTCAAGCCGCAGCAGAACCTGCGGACTCTCCAGTGCGCCAGACTCCAGCTCGTCTAACTCCACTTCAGCAGTCGCCAGTCACTCCTCGAAATCATGTCCAGTCTGCCGCCCCTCTGCGCCCTCAGGAGGAGCAGTTTGCCTCATTCAGGAATTTTTTCAGAGAAGCTGCCAGGGGCACTCCTGCCTGCCAGTTCCATTTTGCTGACCTCCAGTCCGCCGAGCCCGCGGACTCCCCAGCTTCAGTCCGCCCTGTCTACCCTGCTGAGTTTGAGACTCCATCTCCCTTCGTTGATCCAATCCAATGGGAGTCGGCTCCAAACAACTTCAGAGAACCTCGCCTTTCATTCTACTCAGGGGAGACTGATCCATTCGCCCACCTCCAAGCGTTTGAAGGGGCAGTTGCATTGAGATGCCTCTTCGATGCCATCAAGTGCAAACTCCTGGTTACCACTCTCGATGGACACGCGAGAGAGTGGTTCTATGAGCTGCCTTCGAGCACAATCTCTTCCTTCACTGAGCTCCGTAGTGAATTGTTACTAAGGTTTACTACCTCAAGGAAGAGGAAGGATGGACCAGCCACACTCTTTGAAATCAAGCAAAGGGACAACGAACCAGTCGCATGATTCGTTAATCGCTTCCAAAAGGAGATTCAAGGGGTAAGGAATGTGAACCCCGAATACTACAGGGTTGCCTTAATCCATGGCCTCCGGGAAGGCCCTTTGAAATTTAAAGCAACAACAAAGGCACCAGAGACATACCAAGAGCTGATCGTCATGGTGAATCGCTTCATTGAAGGAGAAAACGCCAACCCTACATATGTTTCATCCCTGACAGCTAAGGCTGAAGGAAGGGATGCATCCGATTCATCTTCTCATAGCAAGACCCCTTGCCCATATTTCCAGCCTCCTTCTCAAAGAGGCCGAAATTTTCGCCACAAGAAACCTTTTCGCGTCCATCAACAGTTTCAGGATCAGAGACTGTCGTTGGCCGCCACTCCTGCAATTCCTCTACAAGCACTTCCCATCCTCCAGCAAGCAGCCCTTCCTGCTCCGAGCCGATGTGATAATGACCCTATGGAGGAAATTGCAGGTCATGATCTTGACGAAGTCATCTAGATTTTGCAAAATAAATTGGAGGAAAAGAAACAAGGGCCTCAGAGAGAGTGGAGGCCAAGGAACAATGCGCACTTCTGCCAGTTCCACAAAGAGAGGGACCTCTTGACCGAGGATTGCAAGGCCCTTCGTATGCTAATAGAGAAGCTACTTGTCGACGGAAAGATTGACTTAAGCAAGAAAGATTCCTCTTCAAAGCCGTCCACCCCCAAAGGCAGGGAAGTAGCTGAAACTTATCAGGAATGTGTGGTGGTCGAGGACGAAGGCCGTCTAGGGCCGATCAATGTTCTGGTTGAATACTTTGACGTAGATGATGAAGGGGTTCCGGGATGCCTCTTCTTTATCCACGATGCGACAGGGACCGAGTCTACTCGGTAGTCCTCAATCTCTAGGGTCACTCGAGCAGAGGTGGCCTCTTCCTCTTCCGTTGCTCCACCAAGCAAGACCATCACCTTTGGCCCAGCTGATCTGCCCCAAACAGCAAACCCATTCGATGATGCAGTTGTAATTAAGCTTGTTATTGGGGATTTCACAGTTGACAGGATTCTTGTCGACACTGGAAGCTCATTTAACTTGTTTTTTAAATTAACCTTTGAGGCCCTGAAGATTGGAAAGCCTATGCTTTCCAATGAAGGGCCACTCTATGGCTTCTCAGGGGAGAGAAAAGAAGTTGAGGGAAGAGTCATCCTCCCTGTAAAGCTTGGAGGGGAAACTAAGCAAGTTCAATTCATAGTGGTTGACGCTCACAGTAGCTATCATGCCATCTTAGACAGGCCTTTATTGAACAAGTATCAAGCAGTGCTCTCAACTTACCACCTCGCAATCAAGTTCTTCGCTGATGGACAGATGTGCCGGGTCAGGAGTGACCCAAGGAGAGTATGGGAGTGCTATGTCCGCACTGTCAACATGGTTGATGTCAGTCCTTCCATTGCTCTAGCAGCAGCTGTAGAAGCCTCTCCAAACTCAAAAACTGTTGCTGATAGAGGAGCTCACCTGGAAACGGCCCAGGTGACGCAAGGAGTCCCCATTGCTTAGGGGGAGGTGAGAAAGCTCCCCATCAACTCGGAGTTTCCTGAAGATCAAAAGGCCGAGCTGATCTCCTGCTTGTTGAGGAACCTGGATGTATTTGCCTGGTCAGCAGAAGACATGCCAGGCATGGATCCGGATGTTGCTTGCCACCACCTTAATGTTGATCCTAACTATAAGCCTGTGCAGCAGAAGAAGAGAGATGTAGCAACAAAGCTTGTTGAGCCAATAAGAGAGGAGGTCGCAAAGCTCCTCAAGGCAAATTTCATTAGTGAAATTCAATACCCAACCTGGATATCCAATGTTGTAATGGTTAAAAAACCAGGAGGGAAATGACGCATGTGTGTAGACTTTACAAAACTCAATAAAGCATGCCCCAAAGATTGTTACCCCTTGCCTCGAATAGATTCTTTAGTTGATTCTGCGGTAGGGTACTCTTGCATGAGTATTTTAGATGCATTTTCTGGTTATCACCAAATAAGAATGCATAAACTTGACGTTCCTCATACATCATTTATTACCAATGATGGTTACTACTGCTACCTTGTAATGCCCTTTGGGTTTAAAAATGCCGGTGCAACCTACCAACGCATGATGGACCATGTGTTCAAGCAACAGAAGGGAAGAAACTTAGAAGTGTATGTAAACGACCTCTTGATCAAGAGTAAGTCTTTTTTTGCTGCACTTACAAGATCTGGGAGATACGTTCGCTACTCTGCGTAGATATAAAATGAAGCTCAACCCGTTGAAGTGCACCTTTGGGGTAAGTAAGGGGAAGTTCCTTGGTCATCTCCTTACTCTAGAGAGACTTGCCCCCAATCTAGATAAAGTAAAAGCTATTCTTGATATGCCTAGCCCCCGTTCACCTAAGGAAGTTCAGCAGTTAGGGGGGAGGTTAGCAGGTCTTGCGATGTTCCTCTCTCGGGTTGGAGATAGGAGTGCTCCTTTCTTTAAAACTCTTCGAGGGGGGTCTAAGTTCGAGTGGACAGAAGAATGTTCCCAGGCCTTTGAGCAGTTGAAGAAGTAGCTGACTTCAACACCTCTGCTTCAGAGTCCCCAGCCAGGAGAGATGCTTTTCTTATACTTAGGAGTTGGCCCTGAGGCTGTTAGCTCTGTTCTTCTTCAAGAAGAAAGCAGGAAATAGTTCCCGATCTACTATGTCAGCCATATTCTGAAAAGTGCCGAGACACGGTACCCGATTCTAGAGAAGTTATCCTTGGCACTAGTCATGTCAGCTCGCAGACTCCGTCCGTATTTCCAAGCACACTCGATTCAAGTTGTTACCCATCAACTTTTGAAAAGTGTGTTGGAGAAACCAGAGCATTCTGGCAGACTAGCGAAATGGGCAATAGAGTTAAGTGAATTTAAAATTTCTTATGTGCCCAAGACAGCCATCAAAGCTCAAGTTCTAGAAGACTTCCTGATTGACACAGTAGTGTCCAGTTCTGATCAAGCAGAAAGATCTCCTTTGGCTTGGACCATCTATGTTGATGGTGCCTCAGGATGAAATTCTTCTAGAGCAGGAGTGGTTCTGATTAATCCAAACGACATCAAACTAGAGCAGGCCATCAAGTTTTATTTTCCAGTAACCAACAACCAAGCCGAGTATGAAGCTTTGCTAGCAAGCTTGAGGCTTGCAAGGGAACTCGGAATTGATCGTGTTCATATCAAGACTGATTCTCTAGTAATGGCGTCGCAAGTCCTTGGAAACTTTGAGACAAGAGAGGCGATCTTGAAGAAGTATCTTGCTCTTGTGAAAATAGAGATCGGCAAATTCAAAAGCTTTACCATTGAGCACATCTCTAGAACAAAAAATGAGGAGGCAGATGTTCTTGCCAAGTATGGACTGCCATTAGGAGGAACAACTTCCGAGCTCTTCTGCCCGGCAGTAGAGGAAGGAGAACTGATGCAGGTTGATCAACGTCCCTCCTGGATGGTCCCATTCATTCTTTATCTGTCAACAGGAGATTTTCACCATTCAATCAAAGATCAGAAAAAGTTCAGAATAAAAGCAGCTCACTATTACATAGTGGCAGGAATCCTCTACAAAAGAAAATTCCTCTCTACCATGGCCAGATGTGTTTCAGAAGAAGAAGCTCCCGCTGTTTTGCAAGAAGTTCATTCAGGAGAGTGTGGAAGTCACTCGGGAGCAATAACTTTAGAAAGACAAATCCTGCAGCAGGGATATTTCTGGCCTACCATGAAGAGAGACTCTGAGGCTTACGCTAGAAAGTGTGTTCAATGCCAGAAGTTTGCTCCACTTCAACACCAGGCTGCTGAGTCACTCAGATCGAATGCAACTCCTTGGCCCTTTGCAGTTTGGGGAATGGATCTCATTGGTCCTTTCCCATGACAAGCGGACAACGGCGTTTCATCATAATGATGATCGACTACTTCAGCAAGTGGATTGAAGCAAAGGCATTGGCAAAGACAACAACTCAGGTCATCAAGAATTTCATTTGGGGAGAGATTGTCTGCCGACATGGAATACCTATGGCTATAATCACCGACAACGGACCACAGTTCAACAATGCAAAGATGATTGATTTTTGCAAACAGATCGGAACAGAACTGCGGTTTGCATCAGTCCATCATCACAGGAGCAATGGCCAAGTTGAAGCAGCCAACAAGCAGGTCCTTAATTTACTTAAGAAGAAAGTGCAGAATCTCAAGGGTAGCTGGGCTGATCAGATTCCATCAGTCCTCTGGTCCCTTAGAACAACACCTTCATCCGCAACTGGCGAGACTCCGTTCAAACTTTCTCATGCCTCAGAAGCCCTCATTCCAGTTGAGTTTGGAGTTCCATCACCCAGGGTTCTGCTTGCAAGGCAAGGTTTTCAGGACTGGCTTTAGCTGAACAATGAAGAGATGAGATTCATCCTGGAACACATTGAGGAAATTAGACACAAAGCAGCAATAAGGCACGAAGAGGTCAAGAGAAGGATGGCCCGGTATTTTGATCAGAACATAAGGATCAAACACTTTCAAGTGGGAGATCTAGTTCTTAAAAAAGTTGACGTTGCTGCAAGAGCTGGTTCAGTTGGAAAACTTAATCTGAACTGGGTCGGCCCCTTCATTGTCAAAGAAGCGTTAAAGAATGGCGCTTATCGCTTGCAAACATACGAGGGAGAGGATATGCCACATACATGGAGCGGGGATGATTTCAAACGGTTCTATTCTTGAACCTTCTCATTTCTATTCTATGTATCCTCTTCAAGAATCATTATGAGTAAAAACTGCTCGCTAATGCTTCTTCAAGTGTTTTATCTATTCAAGCATAACAGTTGGCATGCTAAGTAAGAAAGATTCCAAAAATGGTTCGGTCCTTGAACTCTTTTTTCTTTCTTATGCTTGCTTTGCAAAAGGATCTCTTTAATCAAAGGATTCGTACTGACACTTTTCCTAATGTTTTCTCTTTCTCTCCCAAACATCAATAATGGTTACCAGATACCAGGATACATCGCCGAGTTCAGCAAAACCTCCCCTAGATCTGTTGTCATTAGCGTAACACCACGAAGACCATGTGTTGCGGGGAGATTTCGCAACGTGTAGTGGGAGCTTGCAGGATCTAGCGAGGTAAGATTCAGAATTTTGGATCCCGGCTAGTACCTGACCCCACCTCTGCATTATGGAGGGACAGGGTGGGAGTTAAGCTCTACCATAACGCATTAGGGATATCGTTACAACTTTGATGATCGTATGTGGAAAGACTTGCCACGCGGACCTTCCCACCGATCATCTTAGCTTGTGACCCTCGAACACTCCATGGTACCATCAAGCAGTGCCTGCAGGAGACCCACGACTTGGTTGATCTTGAGGAATGTTGTACCGTAACGGCCGCAACTACCAAAAATATCAACTTAGACTGTACTCTAGGCAAGAGGGCAGAGGACCGTTCCGTCAAGTCT
Source organism: Platanthera guangdongensis (assembly GCA_039583875.1). NCBI lineage: Eukaryota > Viridiplantae > Streptophyta > Magnoliopsida > Asparagales > Orchidaceae > Platanthera > Platanthera guangdongensis. Next base: position 56,978,535 of record CM077165.1, read on the forward strand.
GCATCTTGATCTTCACAGGGAATCTTTTAGTGCGGACTGATTTTATTTATCCGCGCAGTCCGCCGGTTTTCCTTTGGTTGATCGTATAGCTTGTGGCCCGGTGATAAAAGCAATGCCGACCGCACCTGCCCGCCTGGTCGCAAGCTATATATCATTTCTTCTATTTAGTGCAGACTGATTCTCTATATCCGCGCAGTCCGCCGGTTTTCCTTGGGTTGATCATGTAACTTGTGGCCCGGTGAGAAAAGCAATGTCGACCGCACCTGCCCGCCAGGTCGCAAGCTATACATCATTTCTTCTATTTAGTGCAGATTGATTTTATATATCCGCGCAGTCCGCCGGTTTTCCTTGGGTTGATCGTATAGCTTGTGGCCCGGTGAGAAAAGCAATGTCGACCGCACCTGCCCGCCTGGTCGCAAGCTATAGATTATTTCTTCTATTTAGTGCAGACTGATTTTCTAAATCCGTGCAGTCCGCCGGTTTTACTTGGGTTGATCGTATAGCTTGTGGACCGGTGAGAAAAGCAATGCCCACCGCACCTGCCCGCCTGGTCGCAAGCTATAGATCATTTCTTCTATTTAGTGCGGACTGATTTTCTATATCCACGCAGTCCGTCGGTTTTCCTTGGGTTGATCATATAACTTGTGGCCCGGTGAGAAAAGCAATGCAGACCGCACCTGCCCGCCAGGTCACAAGCTATACATCATTTCTTCTATTTAGTGCGGACTGATTTTATATATCCGCGCAGTCCGCCGGTTTTACTTGGCTTCATCGTATAGCTTGTGGCCCGGTGAGAAAAGCAATGCCGACCGCACCTGCCCGCCTGGTCGCAAGCTATAGATCATTTCTTCTATTTAGTGCGGACTGATTTTCTATATCCACGCAGTCCGCCGGTTTTCCTTGGGTTGATCGTATAGCTTGTGGCCCGGTGAGAAAAGCAATGCCGACTGCACCTTCCCGCCTGATCGCAAGCTATAGATCATTTCTTCTATTTAGTGCGGACTGATTTTCTATATCCGCGCAGTCCGCTGGTTTTCCTTAGGTTGATCGTATAGCTTGTGGCCCGGTGAGAAAAGCAATGCCGACCGCACCTGCCCACCTGGTCGCAAGCTATAGATCATTTCTTCTATTTAGTGTGGACTGATTTTCTATATCCGCGTAGTCCGCCAGATTTCCTTGGGTTGATTGTATAGCTTATGGCCCGGTGAGAAAAGCAATGCCGACCGCACTTGCCCGCATGGTCGCAAGCTATGTATCATTTCTTCTATTTAGTGCGGACTGATTTTCTATATCCGCGCAGTCCGTCGGTTTTCCTTGGGTTGATCGTATAGCTTGTGGCCCGGTGAGAAAAGCAATGCCGACCGCACCTGCCCGCTTGGTCGCAAGCTATAGATCATTTCTATTAGAATATGTGCAAACTGTGAAGCTATATCCACCCAGTCTGCAGAATTATTTCCCGGTTGGTCTTTGCAGCTCGCAATGATACAAGTAAACATAAGGCCACCAAGCTGATATCATCATTAAGCTTAAAATATTTGACATAGAGAATCACGGACTGCTTTTGGAACTCGCCAGAGTCCGCCTGATCTTTTCGTCAACCAATTATTCTTATTCTTGTGGAGGACAGTGGTCGGATAGAGAACATTGCAGGAGATACATGATACCAGAATATCATTTCTATTTGATCAAGAATTAAGTTACATCTTTTCATCTATTCGGCGGACTACAAACTTGAGTTCTCTCCATTTACAAGAAAGCAAAAATACATTAGTCATCTTCAGCGGTCTTTTGTTTATTTTCGGCAGGAGGTGCAGGGCTTAGGCCTTCGACATCAATCTCCGGAGAATAGCTATCACAACCCGCATTTCCTCAACGAGTACCTCGTATCAGAGCAAGAGGAACTACGGGTTATGATGCCACGTCGTGCAGGGGATAACTGCACACGCTCAGGAAAACCTTGACGCTTACTTTATGAGTTGAAATCCAACAGTTAAATGCAAGAAAACCTACGGGTTATGATGCCACGTCGTGCAGGGGATAACTGCACACGCTCAGGCAACCCTTGACGCTTACTTTATGAGTTGAAATCCAACAGTTAAATGCAAGAAAAACTTTTAGTTTAAGGGCCGTATCCCTCGGCCTTAGTGTAACGCCCCAGAATTTTGATTGCGTACGCATGATGGCGTTACGTTGACTTTGAACTTTGTTCGAGCATGGTTTTTCCCGTGGGTTGCGAGTGGCTGTTTTGGTTGCCGAGTTGCACGATTCCCCAGCAAACCGGAGTCCAACTTGGGGACTCGGTGAGGCCTCTTAGGGAATGTTTGCACTTTTTCGCGCCCGGGAAATATTGCTGAAAGTGAGTTGCTGGTACAGGAAACAAAAAAGGGTAAAAAGTTCTTAAGGCAAAAATGGTCTAGGACGACACAGGAACATTTTTCAAAATAGGGAAAAATGGTCGTTTTTGTGTGAGACACGCCCCCTGACACGGGCGTGACCCAGGCCGTGACCTGGGCGTGACCTCCTTGACTCGACGATTTTCTGGTGTCGAGTTCAGCACGACGAATGGGGTACACGCCCCGTGACACAGGCGTGTCACGGGCTGTGTCCCGCAGTGTCGAGAGTCGAGTGTCGAGTGTCGAGTGTTGAGTGTCGAGTGTCGGGTGTCGAGAGAGGGAACACGGCCTGTGACACGGGCGTGTCACAGGGCGTGTCCAGCTGTGTCGAGTGTCGACACTTTGTGTCGACAAGGTGTCGAGACACGGGCTACACGCCCTAGGTCACGGGCGTGACCGACCCGTCACGGGCGTGTACCCGGCCGTATACCGTGTGGATAAACCTGGATTTTTGCCGACTTTCTGCGCCGCTTATGGTACACGCCCTGTGTCACGGGCGTGACATAGGGCGTGACCGCCCCGAAAATCGAGTTTTTCTAGATTTTTTGTGTCGTTCGTTTCCTTGATTCTGTATCTAACGGTCCAGCTCTGTTCGGGAAGAAATAAGGCCGAAACAGAAACTTATCTTTCTCATTTCATCTTCTCTTCATCTTCTTCTTCACCCTCAAAGAGAAAGCAAGAGAGCAAGGGAGCAAGCAAGGCAAGGAAAGAAAGGAGCAGCTGTCGCAGCATTGTCTCGGTTCAGGCAAACGGTGTTCTTCACCCTTGCCAATCTTGATTTCTTGTTCTTTGCTTAATTGCTCTTTCAATTTCCCTATGCTTATTTTATTCTTCTTGATTCAACTTATGCTAATCAAATTTCCCTATGCTGATGCCTTTGATCTTTCATGTTTAGTTTTGTTAGTATCAAGTCCATGTTAGCTTACTTCATAGCGTTTATCTTGTTCATGTGACTCATGTTGCTTAGTTTTCTTGCCTAATCATGTGATTTATTCTTGTTCCTCATCATATAATTCATGTAGATGATAACTTAATTACTTTTCTAGCACCTTGTCGTCATGCGTGAGAACGATGAGCGTAACGTGTTTCGCTTGGGTTATGGGGCGTTTGTGAGGCGAATTGTGAACCATGGCAGGAGCGTTTGTGTGAGAATTCTGCAAGGGGTGGTGTGGTTTCAGCCTGTGGCCACCGGGTTTTGGTTTTTTTGTGGTTAGAGAGACCACTTTGGCCCCGATTTGGGCTGGTTTTGTTTGGTGCGTTCCACTTTAAGGCCGCCACCGAAAGACTCTTGCGGAATTGAACTTAACTGCTGCTTATGTTTCACTAGTTTGGTGGTTTCTTGTTCTAGTGATGATGACTTGGGCATGTGTAATGCCCTTTTTCCTCCTGCGGGTGGAGCAGGACTTATTGAACTTGTACGCACTTGGTGCGGTTGACACTTTGGAATGACATTGTTTACTACTTGTACGCATTTGTTTTATGCACTCTTTTGACTTATATGAAACATTGCTATGGGGTCGGTAAGCCTCTTCTTTATAGATTATGAAATTCATGCTCTCTTTTGTATAGTTTGGTTGATTGCTGAGGTATTCTTTCTTGAATGCCTCAGGTGCAGGTTGTAGCCGATTGAGCGGCTAGGTTTGTTGGAGGTGTTTCTTGGGAAGCAGAGCTTGCTTAGTGAGGTAGTTGTTTTTTTTTTCTTTGTTGTACAGACAGACATGTGCCCCAGTGGGTTCGTGTCAGCTTGTTGGCGCCCATTGGTAGTTTGCTTTACTTGTGCCATATGACTACGAGACTGCTAATATGACTCATTTAGATGGAATGACGTCTACTTGCTTTTGGGAAGGGTTTATGCTAGGTTGCATTAGGTATTTTTAAGCTACACAAAATCTATTATTGTATATCATGCATACATGTTTTGATCAACTAAGACATATTTCCAAATGATGTAAACAAAGAGGATTTCTTATAGTAGTATTACTATAGACTGCATATAGGAGCTCATCATAAATAAACAAAGTATTTCCGTAGCGTACAAATCAGTTTTCTTACCTAAGGCCGAGGGATACGGTCATTCAATCTAAAGGTTTTCTTACATTTCACTGTTTGAATTTCAACTCATAAAGTAAGCGTTAAGAGTTGCCTGAGCGTGTGCAGTTATCCCCTGCACGACGTGGCATCATAACCCGTAGTTCCTCTTGCTCTGATACGATATACTCGTTGAGGAAATGCGGGTTGTGACAGTTGGTATCAGAGGGAGGTTTGCTTGACAATTGGTCGGGCAAACGTTCTGTTGTGGTTGTAAGCATCATATCATATACACACACCGAGGTGCCATCAGTATGTCTTGGCCGACGCACGTACACTACACTCATGGCATGATAAGAAGTATACGGGGCATATTATGTAGTATGGGATGCATAATATGTGGTTGTATATGGATCCACCATAGGGGCAACATGTGCGGGTTATGTAGTATGGGACGCATAACCTTACCACATGGATACGACTAGCACGTTTTCTTTTCTTCGTTGCATACAATGTTATGTAGTATGGGATGCATAGCATTGTGATGCGTACGACCGCTCATGGCATGCATTAAGGCCTTTTTTAGAATGCATCGCACAACACGCATAACATAACATTGCATAGCACAACGTGCCAAACGAAGATTTACATGATGACACCTGTACACTCATGGTTTTGGGTCAAAGAAAGTCATGCATTCATTGGTTAGGCACAAGTTAGTGGGATGACAGTGAGTCATCTTTAGGTTAGGCATACCATCATTTTCAAACTCCCAGAGCAAGTTAGCAGTTGATATTCATATGTATCTCTGTATGGTCTGTACATAGCCGTTGTATGTTTTGTTGGGTTTGAGCTTGACAAGAGTGAACGTGTTTATAGGATGTCGAAGCGTCCAGTAACAAGGCAAACTCCCCAATCCGAGGGCGAGTCTTCGGGCGCGCAGAATAATGCCCTGATGGATAGTCTTTGCCAAAGTAATGAGGCTTTGACGAGGCAGGTGCAGGAAGTGCAGTCCCAGCTCCAAGCTATGTCATCAGCGATGTCGGGGCTGGCACCAAGAGGGCAAGAGACTGTCAGAGGCCCCACGATTTCGACTCCTTCAGTGGCAGTGGCACCCCCAGTTGTGGTTCCTCCTGCGATGACCTTCATCTCGCAGTTTCAGCGACTTGGACCACCGACTTATGATGGCAAAGCGGACTTTGTGATCTTAGATGATTGGGTAATCACATTGGAAGAAATGTTTGGTTATGCTGGCGTTACTGAGGACCAGAAGGTGATGCTTGCCGCCTATCAACTCAAAGGGTTGGCGAAAGGCTGGTGGTTGCGAGAAAAGGAAGGCCTAGGGGCGGGCTGTTCGTGGGAAGCATTCAAAGACATGTTACGGCGCAAGTTTCTGCCATCAGTTGAAAGGGACCGCCTCATGAATGACTTCTTGTACTTAAAGCAGAGGAAACTCACAGTGAGTGAGTATGAAATTGAGTTTAGCAAGTTGAGTCGTTTTGCTCCGAGCTTGGTGACGACGGAAGCTGACCGCGTAAAGAGATTTCTTGGCGGACTCCGCAATGACGTGCAGCAATTCGCAAGTGCTTATGGAGCGACAAGTTACACCACTGCGGTTGAGGCTGCGTTGAAGGTGGAAGCTATAGAAACAGCCAAACAAAGAGGGCAGCAGATGAGGCAGGGCAAGAGACAGTTGGTGGGAGAGAAAATGTCCCACGAGTCAGACGTAAAGAAGAAGAAGGAAATATGTAGTTTCTGTGGCCGAGCCGGTCACCCGTTTGAAAAATGTTTCAAGCGGTTGGGGATGCAAAAGAAGGAGCAGGTGCACGCCATTCAGGGTGCGCCAACGATTGGAGTGTACATTTTGTGGGAGAAAAGGTCATGATGTGGGTCGTTGCTGGGCCAAAGACAAGGTGTGCTTCCAGTGTGGCAGACCAGGACATCTTCGTGCAAGGTGCCCGCAGATCCAACTTGTTTTGCAACCCGCACCACTCCAGGCTTTGCCTCCGCCTCCGCATGTAGACAAAGGCAAAGGGAAGTTGAATGTCGTCTCTTTAGAGGAAGCTCAGACGTCACCTCAAGTTATCTTAGGTTCGATTCATTCCTCTGGTTCCTGTTTTGTTTCTGCCTTTTATGTGTAGTTCTTAGCATATATACCCTTATAGGAAATTTTAAGGTAAAGAACCGTTGGGTACGTGTTCTCTTTGATTCTGGCACGACCCATTCATTTGTGGCGCGAACCTTTCTGGATCGGTATCGTTTGACACCAGATCGAGTGGGGAATGTGTTTTTGGTGAAATTTCCTTCCGGTGCTTCTGTGGTGGCAGACTGGGGTCTTCTTGCTTGTCCCATTTTGTTGGGCGATTTCGTAGCAAAGGCTGATTTCAAGGTGATCGATTTGGAGGATTTTGACGTCATTCTGGGTATGGACTGGTTATCCCGCTATGATGCCGTCATCCAGTGTAGAGGGAAGCGCTTGGATTTTATCAAGGACGATGGTCAGCCAGGAAGTGTGTATGGTGATCCTTGCCAGGATTCTCCAGGGATTTCGGCGGTATGTGTTCGGACGTTGTTTGTTTCCGACTGTTTTACTTGTTTAGTCTCAGTTGTGGGGACTAGTGTTGTTTTGCCGCATTTGGAGGAAATTCCAGTTGTGCGTGAATTCCCAGATGTTTTTCCTACGGATCTTCCTGGTCTTCCCCCTGATCGTGATGTCGAGTTCGTTATTGATTTGGAACCGGGTACGCGGCCTATTGCGAAAGCACCGTACAGAATGACCCCATGTGAGCTATCAGAGTTGCGTACCCAGTTGGATGACTTATTGGCAAAAGGGTTTATCAGGCCGAGTTCATCACCTTGGGGTGCACCGGTGTTATTTGTGAAGAAGAAAGATGGGTCGATGCGACTTTGCATCGATTACCGGGAATTGAACAAGGTGACGATTAAGAACAAGTACCCACTGCCAAGAATCGATGATTTGTTTGATCAGCTGCGTGGCAGTTCCGTATTTTCGAAGATTGATCTCCGCTCGGTCTATCATCAGCTCAAGGTCCGGGAGTCTGATATTCCGCGGACGGCATTTCGATCAAGGCATGACCATTTTGAATTTCTGGTGATGTCGTTTGGTTTGACCAACGCACCATCAGCTTTCATGGATATGATGAATAGGGTGTTCAAGGACTACTTGGATAAGTTTGTGGTGGTTTTTATTGATGACGTTCTTGTCTACTCCCGCAGTGCTGAGGAGCATGAACAGCATCTGCGATTGGTATTGGCCACTTTGCGAGACCAAAAGTTATTCGCCAAACTAAGCAAATGTGAGTTTTGGTTGCCGCAAGTTGCTTTTCTGGGTCATGTTATTAATCAACATGGAATTTCCGTGGATCCCGAAAAGAGATCTGCAGTCATGGAATGGAGAAAACCGGAGACACCCAAGGAGATTTGAAGCTTCTTGGGATTGGCCGGCTATTATCGTAGATTTGTCGAAGGTTTTGCGACATTGGCCGCACCTTTGACTCGCTTAACCCAGAATAATATGTCGTTTGAGTGGAATGACAAGTGTGAGGCCTCCTTCCTAGAACTCAAGAACAGGTTATGTACCGCTCCTGTGTTAATCTTGCCGACGGAAGGGATAGATTATGATGTTTTTGTGGATGCGTCGCACGTTGCACTTGGATGTGTTTTAATGCAAGACAAAAAGGTGATTGTGTATGGGTCTCGGCAATTGAAAAGTCATGAAAAGAACTACCCAATGCATGATTTGGAGTTCGCAGCGGTGATCTTTGCGTTGAAGTTGTGGAGACACTTACTGTATGGTGCGCAATGCAAAATCTTTACCGATCATAAAAGTTTAAAGTATGTCTTCACACCGAAGGAACTGAATCTGCGCCAACGTCGATGGCTGGAATATGTAGCTGATTTTGATGTGGACATTCAGTATCACCCGGGGAAAGCGAATGTTGTGGCCGATGCTTTGAGTCGGAAGACGGGGAAATTATTTAATCTTTCCGTCGACCGTCTTGTGGAGGAATTTATATTGATGGATATTTCTGTGGGTAAATATGACCCGCAAAGTCATTCGGCAGTAGAAGAACCTTCATGGCTGGTGCTTGCAAGACAACATCAAAAGGATGATCCTGATCTTTTACATCTATTGCTTCGGACTGAACAGGGTGAATTACCGGATTTTTCTATTGATGAAGGGGGCACGTTAAAGTATCGTGGTCGCTTTTGTATTCCCTTAGTTGGAGATATCCGCGAGAAGGTGTGTCAGGAAGCACATGGCTCAAGTATGGCCTACCATCCAGGCTCAACAAAAATGTACCGTGATCTGAAACAAATTGTCTGGTGGTATGGAATGAAAAGCGATATAGCATGATGTGTAGCTGAATGTCATACATGCAAGCAGGTGAAAGCTGATCATGGGAGGCCTGGTGGCAAGTTGACACCATTGGAGATTCCAACATGGAAGTGGGAAAGCATCTCCATGGATTTTATAACAGGTTTACCAAGATCTCCACGAGGACATGACTCCGTGTGGGTGATCGTGGATAGATTGACCAAGTGTACTCATTTCATACCATTTAAGGTCAACTACCCGATGAAGACAATAGCGGAGCTCTATTTGAATGAAATCATCCGACTGCATGGTGTGCCAGTCAATATCATATCAGACAGGGATTCCCGATTTACTTCTCGTTTCTGGAAGAGTCTACAAGAGGGTTTGGGGACGGATTTACGGTATTCCACTGCTTACCACCCTCAGACGAATGGCCAAACAGAACGAGTAAATCAAATTGTAGAAGATATGATTCGATGCTATATTCTTGAGTATGGCGGAGCATGGGATGAACGTTTGCGGCTTATGGAATTCGCATATAATAACAGCTATCAAGAAAGCTTGCAAATGGCTCCGTTCGAAGCTTTATATGGGCGTCGATGTCGGACTCCCCTCTTTTGGACGGAGATTGGCGAGCGGTTTTTGTTGGGCCCAGAGGCGCTCGAGGACATGGAAGTTGCCGTACAACTTATTTGGGAGAAGCTCCGAATCGCCCAAGAGCGATATTAAAAGTATGCCAATCTACGACGGTCGGAATTAGAATTTGCGGTGGGAGATTCTATTTTCTTGAAAGTCTCCCCAATGGTTGGGATTAAAAGGTTTGGAAAAGAGCGCAAACTAGACCCAAGATTTGTGGGTCCCTTCAAGATTGTTGCGCGAGTTGGTGCATCCGCATACAAAGTAGAATTACCCGTGAACTTTCCTGGTGTTCACGACGTGTTTCATGTTAGCCAACTTCGCAAATGTGTGCGGAATGATCAGCAAGTGTTGGATGTGGTGCCGCAGTTGGCGCCAAACCTTTCTTATGTGGAGATGCCTATCCGGATATTGGACTCCCAAGATCGCGTGTTGCGGAAAAAGACGATTCCGATGGTCAAGGTGCTATGGAAAAATCAGGATGTGGAAAGCGCGACGTGGGAGCTCGAGTCTACGATGAGGGCGGCTCACCCTCATTTGTTCCCGTAACCAAGCTGGTATGTGGATTGGTGTTTTTGTTGCATTGGTGTTTTTGGTTTGTTATCCTATTTTGGATGGAGATCCAAATAATGGAAAAGTTTCGAGGCGAAACTTTTTGTTAGGGGGAGTGATTGTAACGCCCCGGAATTTTGATTGCGTACGCATGATGGCGTTACGTTGACTTTGAACGTTGTTCGAGCATGGTTTTTCCCGTGGGTTGCGAGTGGCTGTTCTGGTTGCCGAGTTGCACGATTCCCCAGCAAACCGGAGTCCAACTTGGGGACTCGGTGAGGCCTCTTAGGGAATGTTTGCACTTTTTCGCGCCCGGGAAATATTGGTGAAAGTGAGTTGCTGGTACTGGAAACAAAAAAGGGTAAAAAGTTCTTAAGGCAAAAATGGTCTAGGACGACACAGGAACATTTTTCAAAATAGGGAAAAATGGTCGTTTTTATGTGAGACACGCCCCCTGACACGGGCGTGACCCAGGCCGTGACCTGGGCGTGACCTCCTTGACTCGACGATTTTCTGGTGTCGAGTTCAGCTCGACGAATGGGGTACACGCCCCGTGACACGGGCGTGTCACAGGCTGTGTCCCGCAGTGTCGAGAGTCGAGTGTCGAGTGTCGAGTGTTGAGTGTCGAGTGTCGGGTGTCGAGAGAGGGGACACGACCTGTGACACGGGCGTGTCACAGGGCGTGTCCAGTTGTGTCGAGTGTCGACACTTTGTGTCGACAAGGTGTCGAGACACGGGCTACACGCCCTAGGTCACGGGCGTGACCGACCCGTCACGGGCGTGTACCCGACCGTGTACCGTGTGGATAAACCTGGATTTTTGCCGACTTTCTGCGCCGCTTATGGTACACGCCCTGTGTCACGGGCGTGACATAGGGCGTGACCGGCCCGAAAATCGAGTTTTTCCAGATTTTTTGTGTCGTTCGTTTCCTTGATTCTGCATCTAACGGTCCAGCTCTGTTCGGGAAGAAATAAGGCCGAAACAGAAACTTATCTTTCTCATTTCATCTTCTCTTCATCTTCTTCTTCACCCTCAAAGAGAAAGCAAGAGAGCAAGGGAGCAAGCAAGGCAAGGAAAGAAAGGAGCAGATGTCGCAGCATTGTCTCGGTTCAGGCAAGCGGTGTTCTTCACCCTTGCCAATCTTGATTTCTTGTTCTTTGCTTAATTGCTCTTTCTATTTCCCTATGCTTATTTTATTCTTCTTGATTCAACTTATGCTAATCAAATTTCCCTATGCTGATGCCTTTGATCTTTCATGTTTAGTTTTGTTAGTATCAAGTCCATGTTAGCTTACTTCATAGCATTTATCTTGTTCATGTGACTCATGTTGCTTAGTTTTCTTGCCTAATCATGTGATTTATTCTTGTTCCTCATCATGTAATTCATGTAGATGATAACTTAATTACTTTTCTAGCACCTTGTCGTCATGCGTGAGAACGATGAGCGTAACGTGTTTCTCTTGGGTTATGGGGAGTTTGTGAGGCGAATTGTGAACCATGGCAGGAGCGTTTGTGTGAGAATTCTGCAAGGGGTGGTGTGGTTTCAACCTGTGGCCACCGGGTTTTGGTTTTTTTGTGGTTAGAGAGACCACTTTGGCCCCGATTTGAGCTGGTTTTGTTTGGTGCGTTCCACTTTAAGGCCGCCACCGAAAGACTCTTGCGGAATTGAACTTAACCGCTGCTTATGTTTCACTAGTTTGGTGGTTTCTTATTCTAGTGATGATGACTTGGGCATGTGTAATGCCCTTTTTCCTCCTGCGGGTGGAGCAAGACTTATTGAACTTGTACGCACTTGGTGCGGTTGACACTTTGGAATGACATTGTTTACTACTTGTACGCATTTGTTTTATGCACTCTTTTGACTTATATGAAACATTGCTATGGGGTCGGTAAGCCTCTTCTTTATGGATTATGAAATTCATGCTCTCTTTTGTATAGTTTGGTTGATTGCTGAGGTATTCTTTCTTGAATGCCTCAGGTGCAGGTTGTAGCCGATTGAGCGACTAGGTTTGTTGGAGGTGTTTCTTGGGAAGCCGAGCTTGCTTAGTGAGGTAGTTGTTTTTTTTTCTTTGTTGTACAGACAGACATGTGCCCCAATGGGTTCATGTCAGCTTGTTGGCGCCCATTGGTAGTTTGCTTTACTTGTGCTATATGACTACGAGACTGCTAATATGACTCATTTAGATGGAATGACGTCTACTTGCTTTTGGGAAGGGTTTATGCTAGGTTGCATTAGGTATTTTTAAGCTACACAGAACCTATTATTGTATATCATGCATACATGTTTTGATCAACTAAGACATATTTCCAAATGATGTTAACAAAGAGGATTTCTTATAGTAGTATTACTATAGACTGCATATAGGAGCTCATCATAAATAAACAAAGTATTTCCGCAGCGTACAAATCAGTTTTCTTACCTAAGGCCGAGGGATACGGTCATTCAATCTAAAGGTTTTCTTACATTTCACTGTTTGAATTTCAACTCATAAAGTAAGCGTTAAGAGTTGCCTGAGCGTGTGCAGTTATCCCCTGCACGACGTGGCATCATAACCCGTAGTTCCTCTTGCTCTGATACGATATACTCGTTGAGGAAATGCGGGTTGTGACACTTAGGCATTAAAATGTGTGTTTATACGCGGCGGAAATACTTTGTTTACTTATGACGATCTCCTATATGCAGTCTATATGGATACTACTATAAGAAATCATCTTTGTTTACGTCATTTGGAAAATACGTGTTCGGTGACCAAAACATGTTATGCATGGATACAATAATAGTTTTGTTTAGCTTAAAAATACCGAATGCAACCTACCATAAATTCTTCCCAAGATGCTTGTCCACCTGAGCTACACTGGACCATCTCCATCTGCACCATACCCTGCTGGTGTTGCGTCTCCTGCGGCTGTTCCCTGTCTCCCATCCGGAGCACCTAAAATATGGTGGTCAAACGACCGTCAGTCAAACTAGACTCAGTCAACAATCCCCCACCCCTCTACCCGTGGCTCCTAGGAACCGGGCGTAAAGGAGTGAAAAGGAGGACCAAAAGCAAGGCATAATCAAGCAGGTAACATCTACCCTAAGGAATAAAATAATAAGGTATGGCAGGAGTATCACAATAATTAAACATGAGTAAACAAGTATGTAACAAAAGTAAACAGTAAGGAGTAGCAAGTAAGTAAAAGCAGTAAGAAGAGTAAGTAAGAGCAACGAGAAATTTAACCGTTGATTTATAGGGATTACCCCTATAGACCAAGGGGTAGTTTTGCGGGGTCTATCGTATAAAACGTCTCATACCATTTTATACGATAGTGTCAGGGGTTAAATGCAATGATTATGCTATGACATACAACTATGCTATGGTATGCACATGCAAGTGCAACTCACACAAAGGACTCTATGCACACAGATCTTTAGTTCCCCTTTTTGCAGTTAGCGAAACTCTCAGGAGCCTCTCATCGTGGCCAACGGAGACAGTGGGTTGGGCCTCTCCACTCCTAGACTTGTAATCACAATACCCAATCTAGCCCCTCTCGTATGTTTCCGTACTATTCCTAGCAAACCAGCTAGTCTCCCCGAGTCAATGTACCGACGACGGTGTGATCGATCGTCCAATACCAAGGACCCACCACTATTATGCACATGCAACCAGATAGTTGTATCTAATTATAGTACCGAGCCTCTAGCTCTTTAGACTACCAATCCTACTAGTTCACCATATTCCCGAGCCCACGGCTCCCTGGACTAATCAAGTCTCCCTTTTTTTTCCAAGTCCCCGAGCATCCAGCTCCCCGGACTTCCAAATCAACACCGAGTCCATTTAACTCCACCAGTAAGCCCTTAGGCCATGGTCCTACGCTATCCTTTCACTACCAATTCATCTCCCTACGTGTACAAGTGTGAGTGTAAGGTGAAACTATTATTAGGGTTACTCTTGCCAAAATTATTCCTAAGGTTTACGTTAGACCAGGATTGCCCAAGGTATTCCCCGTGAAGGGCTCTCGAAGGCACTAGGAACTATGATGGGATTACGCTCAAAGCTCCCTTTCGCAAGGCACTTAATATTATTGAATTCTACCCTTGATAAGATCTCTCATTTATTTATCCAAACCAGCAACCTACTAAGAATTCAACTCTTCAAATTCATTACCCACTCTAGTTCAGTTTCCGCAGTTACTATATGCAGACCACCATATACTATATGAGATATATAAAGGAGGTACTCCGGATTTTCTTCCAAATCTCCTATAAAATTTATCAGAGGTATATCATAACAAGTTTAGTCTAAAATCAGAGAATCATAATTTGTCTAATTAATTTAATATTTATTGAATTTTCCCAAATGTTTGTCCATGGGCAATTTTGAACATGAACTATATGATCTACTAAAATTATGGCCACCCAAAAATTTTGATCACTAAATAACAGAGATATATTACTAGATACTAATTTTCATAATTTTTCAGAAAATATGTGACCTCTAATTAATTTATCCAAAATAATTCCCTTAATCATATGTAAAGAAGGAAGTACCAAAATGATTCATCGGAAAATTATATAAAAATTACAGAATCTTAACATGATTCAGAAAAGATCATCGTACAAAAATCATAATTTTAGAGGATTTTAGACTCCAAAATAAATTATATTAAGTTTTCATGGGAAGCACTACTTAATGAAGCAACCCGTAGAAATATTCTTCTAAAAATCCCATAAAAATTCACAGAGCTTTAAAGCTTAATAAGGAGTCCTTCGGCCAATATTCATCAATTTCCAGCAAGTAGTTACTTCATAATAAATTTCTAAGTAAATAATACAAATTGCTAAATTGTTAATGAAGTATCCAAAATAATAATCCTAAATTCATAACAAAATCTCCAGACCTTGTACTAACCTTAAACACTACTCTACCCAAATTTCAAGTGATTTTAAAGTGATTTGATTGCCTAATACTCCAAATTAGGTTTGATGCCCTAAACTAGGGTTAGGGTTTTGAGGGGGTTTGAAGCTTCCAAATTCCCTAAAGTTTTAACCAGAGGACTCTACCAACCCTATGGTCCTCTCCACCAATTTTCAAGTCATTCCAAGGTCATTTGGCCCCATGACCTTCAAACCCTAAGAATCCCCATTAAGGGACCTACCCTAGGGTTCTAGGGCTACCCTACTCTTAACCACCCCAAATTCCATTAGATGGTGTGTCATACCATAGAGAATCAATGGCCAAAATATCAGCCTCTATTGAGGTGATTTGACCACTCAAACCCAAAGGGGGTGTTTTGACCTAATTAACCCTATAAGGGTCAACTTAGGGTTGGATAAAACCTAATCAAAACACCTCCAAAGGAGATGAAATTTTTACCAGAGCCCTAACATGATCTCTAAGATCTCCCACCCAAATTTGGTGCATTTTGAGGTGTTTATTACCCCTAATTAAATTATATATACTTAATTAAATATTCCAAAAAACTATAGAACTATTTTTTCCAAAAATTCTTATTTTTGGACAGTCTAAGGGGAAGGCCATGAGGAGCCTATGTGCAAAATTTTAAAGCATTTGGCTGAGTGGTTTGGTGTGGGCACTAATTCTAATGTCTGATCATGCCTATGTATAGGTTGCACCATAATGAGTGCTATGGTCTCACCAATGATCCAAATTGAGTGCAATCAATTTTAAATTACACTAGACATCAAGGGCTACATTGTTCATGTTGAACACTTTTGCAGTAGAGGCAACTAAGTGTTTTTAATAATTAAAAATATCTACTGTTAATAATTTCCAGGAAATCTATTAATATTATTAAAATACTTGATCAAAACGGACGGCATCCGCTCATCCTCAACCTCCAGCCAAGGGCCGAGATTGGCCTGACCTGGATCCTCTTCTAGCCGACTTTCCGGCCACCCCAACCACCTCCCTGGCCGGCCACAACCACCACCACTTCCGTTGAGGTGGTGGATAGCGTTTGGCGGCGACCATGCCGCCGGAGGCGGCGGTTTCCGGCGAACTCTCACCACCATTTTTCATGGAATTTCAAGGGAATTTTCTCTCCAATCCGGCTCGTTTGAGCCCGACTTCTCAACCTAAACAAGTCCAGTAAGGATTGGGAAAGCCGGTAAGGATTGGGAAAGCCTCCTCTCAACTCACTGGTGGTGTTTAAAGCTTCAGATGGGGAGAGGAGGAGCTGTATCATTAATGTCCTTCAAAGCCATTAATGGCTAGGCTCGGACTTGGAGGAGGGGGGGCTGAACCAAGTCTGACGGCCAGGGGAAACGGCTGGAAACTTCTCCCCTTCCCTGGGAAATTGAATTCAGCCATTAAATGTGGCTTTTGGCAAACCGTTTCCTTCCCTCTCCTTCCTCGTTTCTCTCTCCTCCATTATCGTGGAAATGGAGGTCACTGTGACACGCGGTACACGCCCGTGTCGGCCAAGACACACCCGTGACGCAGGGCGTATAACCCACTCGACACCCAGTCGAGAGAAAATCGTCGACCTCTCAACACAGCGGGACACGCCCTGTGACACGCCCGTGTCACAGGCCATGTACCCCATGCTCGACGATTGACACTCGACGATCGACGATCGGCACTCGACGATCGACGATCGACATTCGACCTTTCGACAGAGCGGGACATGCACTGTGATACGCCTGTGTCACAGACCGTGTACCCCATGCTCGACGATCGACACTCGACGATCGATGATCAGCACTCGACGATCGACGATCGACACTCCACCTTTCAACACAGTGGGACATGCCCTGTGACACGCCCGTGTCACAGGCCGTGTACCCCGTGCTTGACGATCAACACTCGATGATCGACGATCGAGACTCAACCTTTCGACACAGCGAGATACGCCATGTGACATGCCCGTGTCACAGGCCGTGTACCCCGTGCTCGACGATCCACACTCGACGATCGATGATCGGCACTCGACGATCGACGCTCGACAGTTCGTCGAACCGAGGGGACACACCCCCTGCCACGCCCGTGTTATAGGGTGTGACCACTCAAAAAAACTTCGTCGACCAAAATTCGTCGACCAAGTGCCCAACTCTTCAACCCAAGCGGGACACGCCATGGGACACGCCCGTATCCCAGGCCGTGTCACCTAAATTTTGCTACTTCCAGAATTTGGGCTGTTACACTAACCCTCTCTCCTAGTCACCAAGTTGACTTGGTCAATCTGAAGGACTATTTGCAGCCCTTGCACGCACATTATTCCCTAGAGAAGCCATATGAGGAGGCTTGAGCTTGGGTTAGCCTATTTGGGCTAGGTTGACCAGAAATAGGGTTGGGTTGACCTTTGTCTCTTTGGGATTCCTTGGATTTTTTCATGACCTGGTCATGACAAAACCATTACTAGGGGTCTAGTTGTTTGAGGGATCTTACATCTGGACCAGTTTCATCGTCTTAGCACTGCACTTGAGAGCTGTAACTGCTTATATTTGCTTATTTGCCTATTTCATGATTAAGTGCACTTTTGGCCCGTTTTCTGTGTGCTTTAGATGTTTATGTATTTCCGTTTGTTTTACTTATTCTATCGTCGTGTCTTGAGAATGTGGTGTGCACTTTTGGTAGCCTATCTGCATCTTCTTCTGGTGCATTGGTCGTGTGCATGCTCCAGAACCGCTCGGGAGACCGCGACGATACAGGAACACTATGCACGATCACTGGACTCACTGTGCATGACTACTGGTCGAGCGCCACTGATCGTGCTCATTACATTCTTCTTTTCCCCAGTTCTATCTTGGCGATCGCACGATCACTGGACCTATTATGCATGACCATTGGTCGTGCGCTGGTGATCATTCGCTCTGTCCTCTTCTTATTCCTAGTTCTTCCCATGTAATCGCACGAGCACTGGCCATTGTGCGCACGACCACTGGTCGTGCACCACTGCTCGTGCGCTTTTACCTCTTGCTTTCTGCAGTTCAGTCTTAGCCAATTGCACGATCAGTGGATTCAGTGCGCACGACCATCGGTCGTGCGCCACTGATCGTGCGCATATCTGTTAATGTTTCTGTCTAAGTTGCGGGTTTAATTGGAAATTGAGCACAATCATCGACCGACAGTGCGCATGACCACTGGTCGTGCGCCACTGATCGTGCACTCTGCTTATTCTGCCTCTGTATTTAAGGGCCTGCTCCGCGATTTAGGGCAACGCTGGTCATTTTTGCGATCGGAGAGTGCACAGGAAGTGCCGTTCTACTTCTCCAGCAGCTCCATCCACCTCCACCTTCATCGGGAGTCCGTAGCCGGTGATTCCGAAGCTTTCCAAACCCTCCGGCGAAGCTCCCGGCCATTGATGACCTCAACTCCAAGGTTTCCACCGAAGTTGGAGAAGAAGACGACCTAGAGAACGGACTCAAAGGCCTTCGAGGTGACAGCTCGTTGGTACCGGAAGCCTCCTCGGACTGAGCCCGGAAGCGGAATGACAACTCCCTATTCCGACCACGACCTGCAGTGGACCTTCACCCTCTAGTGGTTTACTGCTCTTCCCCTTCCTCCGTTGTATGGAATAATTTGATATTGTAATGAACTACATTTTCTACTTTATATCTAAGTGGATGTTTGTAGTTTTCATTTGCTTTTGAGTTCTGTGTTGTGAATGCGCCTCGGCCACTCCACATCCACTCCATACCCTTGTTTCACCTGATTGCACTCCGCACAAGAACACTTCCATCCATTAGCTTACTGTCCACTTGCCCAACCGAAGTTCGGCATCACGGCTGATACACTCACCTCACCTTGCGAAGCGGTGCCTTCGACCCGCATAGCCTTAATTAGTTTATTAGATTAAGAAACCACAGTCTCACAAGCCCCCTTTTTAATCTTTTCTAAGTATAACCCTCATAATGATATTTTCTTAACAGTCTCCGCTCTATGCTAATTGCATTCCTCAAGAGTCTGACACTCGGGGATTTAATCCCAAATTTTATTACTTGTGCGACCGGTGCGCTTGCCGATTTCCACGCATCAAGTTTTTGGCGCCGTTGCCGGGGAATGCAACTATAAAGCGACTCAGGATGACTGAAAATATTGTTATAAGAGTTAGTGTTTTTGACCGTTGTTTCCTTGTGTAGTTTGCCGCAGTGAATGCAGGGTCGAGCCACAAGAGATCTTGTAGCCTACGACCCAGAGATCGAATGTACTATCCAAGCACCAAGACGCGTCGTAGCCATCACTTTAGCCACAATGGGAGACCAGCTGAATATCAATGCCGGCAACTGAGTTGAAGGGATACCTCCTGGAGACCGAAATGGTGACGAAAATGAAGTGAACCCACCCCAGGTCGGCACCATGAGGGATTACACTACACCTATCGTCGGGAGCATATACCCCGGTTTCGGACCTGCTATCACCAACCAACAGTTTAAGATTAAACCAGCTATCCTGAAAACCATTCGGAACAACGCTCAGTTCTCAGTAATGGCCACTGAAGACGACCATCTGCACCTAGCAGAATTCTCCGAAATTTGCGCCATGTTCTGCTATGCTGGAATCCCGGATGAAACAGTCAAGCTCTGCCTCTTACCTTTTTCACTAAGGGACAATGCCAAGACATGGCTTCACTCCCTCCCACTTGGAACAGCCACCACCTGGGAGGCTTTGACCACAAAATTCCTAGCTAAGTTCCACCCGGTAGATCGGACCGTGAGCATGAGGTGAGCAATAGCAAACTTCCGGCAAGCCGATCAAGAAAGTTAAGCCGAAGTTTGGGAGCGTTTCAACGAGCTGCTGAGGAATTTACCTAACCATGGATTCCAAATGTGGAACCTCGTCGAAAGTTTCTACTTCGCTATTGAACCCCACCACCGAGCCATGATCGATGCTGCCTCCGGAGGAATAATCATGAACCTTGCTCTAGATGATGCTCTAAGAATCTTACAAGACAGGCTACCTATAGCACTTACTGGACTGCTGGAAGAAACATCCCAAGAAGCACAAGCGGAGTATTCGCCGTGGATATCCCCAAGCTCGTTGCCGCCGCCCTAGTGATGGCAATCTCATGCCAAGGTTGCGGAAGCACCGACCACCATAGCTTCGAATACCAGACGAATTTATTTTCTGAATGAGTCAGTTAATTTTGTAGCAAATCAAAATAGGGGTGTGCCTTACGGAAACACATACAACCCGGGGGTGAGAAACCACCCCAACTTTTCTTGGAATCCAAACGCATCTGGCCAAATATGGCAACCGGGGCAGCATTAAAACGATGTGTATGCATCCGGAAGCCAACCGCGGCCTCCTCAACCAAATTATTCCCAAGGGCCCCCCACTGTTAAAAAAAGTTCTTTGGAAGAGATGCTCGAGAAATTCGTTGAAATTTCACAAACCAACATGACAAATCAAGCCGCCTCGATGCGCAAACTGGAGGCACAATTGAGCCAATTGGCCCAAGTCGTCTCCGAGCGCACTCAAGGCACCTTACTTAGAAACACCGAAAAGAACCCCCATGACAAGGTAAAAGCCTTGGGGAGGAAAATTGGGGAAAAAGTAACGAATTCGTCATCAATTGTAAAATAAACAACTTCGAAACCTAAGCATTATGTGACTCCGGGGCGTCCAGCAATATCCTCACCCTGCAAGATGTTGCGAAGATGCACCTACAAGTAGACACTGAAAGCCAGAAGTCGCTTATCTTAGCGAATGGCAATTTGGTTGACACCGAGGGAGGTGTTCGGGAAGTCGAAATCGAGGTCAACGGAAAAAGTATAACCACTGACTTTCAGGTTTTGGGACCAAGGGAAAATAACTCTATTCCTATATTAGGAGTCCCATTCCTGACGGCCAGTGACGCATCCCTCGACTTTTCCAAAGGACGCGTCACTTGGTCGGCCGAAGATTCTGCCCACGATAACACATCCATACATCCCTCTCCCATCCAAAATAATAATTTTTTGAGTGTCACAGATACCAAGATAGATTCAAGACTCCCAACATTGGAAGAAGCACATCCAGAATAGAAGATGAAGAAGGACTCTCCCAGAGATAGATGAGAATCAAGAGCTATTGGTCAAAGAAGAGATCGAGTGCGCCAAAGCCACGGCTGCCTTTCTACTTCCCTCCAACTCTATTTTTGAGCATGGCGAACCAAGTTTTATCTGGGAGAAATCCCTAGACACTTATTTGTATAACACTGCTGATAACTCTATTAAGCGATCTGTAGCTTGGGCAGATCCGGTCACCATCACGGTGACGGACAGGACGCCACCAACCACAAAAACAGGAAAACCCACAGACTACATCCATTGGAAGTCTCCCACGGTGGATAAACTGAAAGAGGCAAAGCGTTTAAGCGATGAGCGCTACGCTGCCTTCCGGCACGAGGAAGAGTGAAATCAGAGTAAGGGGAAACCCCCTTACCCCAACGCAAAAAGACAATTTGTCGTCTCCTCGCACCTCACCAGAGAGACTTACCACAAATCTGCTTATAGCTGATTGCAATACCATCATTCCACTTACCCTCCTCTTTCCGTTTTCTCACTGCGTGTGGAACTCTAGTTCGCTCTATTTTACTTCTTCCTTTTCAAACTGCAAAGAACTCTTTATTATAACTGCTAATATAGGTATTTGGTCTACCTTAAGGACGGTAAACAAAAGGGCTTTCGGGAGATAACCCATATTGGACCATTTGGTCTTGTGCTGTGTTTTGAGCTCTTTTTCTATATATATATATATATATATATGTGTGTGTGTCCATCGTTTGTTTTGTGTACGTATTTAAATCGTAGGTGCAGGAATTTTTGAGGCACGGCAACTTGGCCGCACTTGGATATCTTGTCGCACGACCGGTATGCTCAATTTTGAGCATGGGTACTTCTTCCCCTAGCCCTTTATTTTTATTTACATGTTTTACTTTTTTGTATCGTCATATTCTAGTCTGGGGGTGGAGTTGCCTGTGATCACTACACAGCACAGTTTATTGCATACGAGTCTGCATTTATTTATTTCATGATTACTAATTGCACACACTGAATCACCCACATGAGTGCGCACTTAACCATGCCCGCGGCTCAGGGCAAATGTATTACTTTTGTGTAAACTCGAAAAAGTGGTGTTGACTTAGGATTTTAGGATATAATTGTTCGAAACTCGTGCAGTGCTCCTAATTGAGTACTCATGATTTGCATAGAAATAGTATAGGATTACTTTTTCTTCATGCTCATAGACTTAAATCTATTCTGCAAAAGTAAATTTTGTTTGTGATACTTAAAATTGTAGAATCTGCAGTAATCGAACGATAGTGTAGAGATGAGTGTAGCCGTCACTAGACTCGTATTGCTCGAGTCGGGGGGAAGGATCGTCTTTTTTGGGGACTGAGAACTTGCTCCAAGCTACTCTCGAAGCATTGGTGCCTGGTTAGTCGAGTGTGAGCATGAGGTAGGCCATCATTTTGGCTAGTTTGAGCCTTTTTGTACCTAGTCCTAACAGCTGACCCTTGCAAGCCAAATTTGCGCCTACCTTCCTTTTGTTTCAGCTCCACCTATATTCAGCAAAGCCTAAAAGCCAACCTTTTTATCGCAACCAAAACATTGAGCTTGATCGATTTCAAAAATTTGATATGTTGTGATATTTGGGATTCATGTGATGTGGAGATGAATTTATGAATTGCTAATTTTTAGATTTGGGTATTGCAGAATGCAAAAGAAGAAAAATGAAAAATAAAACGATGAATAAAAAAGAAAAGAAAAAAAAAATTTAATATTATTTCGAGGAGAATTGCAATCCCCATCTTGTGTGTTAGTTTTTGGTCTGGATAGGCCGTGTGCATACCCGGTTTTCAAGCCAAGTCTGGGGGTATGTCACACATGCATTTCTTAGTGGTTGTTTGGGTTTAGCTCTTGTTCGCTCGCTTTGGTTGTGTGTAGCCTCCTTGTTTATCATTGACTACCACACCTTAGCCTTAGCCCCTTTCAAATCTACAAGTCCTGCTGATTCACATTTGAGTCTACTTAGCATCGTGGAGATAGTGTGAAAGGGCAAGCTTATGGTTCCCGACATTGATGGATTTCTTTGGAGGTGATCACGAGCCCAAGTCTTGGGCAATGCTCACCTTAGTGGCCTGTCTACTTTCTCCGTACACATGACCAAACGATTCTCCAGAATTATAATTTTAAGTAGACACAATATTTATTTACCTCTGTCGAATAATTTAAGCTCCGTAGTATAATTAAAAAGTTTTCCTATTCTATTTTCTTTGCGTATGATGTATTTGATTTCTCATCCTACTTTATTTTGAAGTTTCTAAGCCAGCTAGCTGTTTTTACAGTCCACTAAGTAATGATTTGCGCGGGACATGCAAATGGGTAAGTCTAGGGGTGTGATGAGTCCAAATATTACACTGATTTTTGGACTCATCTGGGCCAGTTTTATCGTCTTAGCACTGCACTTGAGAGCTATAACTGCTTATATTTGCTTATTTGCCTATTTCATGATTAAGTGCACTTTAGGCCCATTTTCTGTGTGCTATAGATGTTTCTGTATTTACGTTTGTTTTACTTGTTCTCTCGTCGTGTCTTGAGAATGTGGTGTGCACTTTTGGTGGCTTATCTGCCTCTTCTGCTAGTGCATGGGTCATGTGCGTGCTTCGGAACCGCTCGGGAGACCCCAACGATACAGGAACACTGCGCACGATCACTGGACTCACTGTGCACGACCACTGGTCGTGCGCCACTGATCGTGCGCATTACATTCTCCTTTTCCATAGTTCTGTCTTGACGATCGAATGATCACTGGACCTATTGCGCACGACCATTGGTCATGCGCTGGTGATCGTGTGCTTTGTCCTCTTCTTATTCCTAGTTCTGCTCGGGTAATCGCAAGAGCACTGGCCATTGTGCGCACGACCACTGGTCGTGCGCAACTGCTCATGGGCTTTTACGTCTTGCTTTCTGCAGTTCTATCTTTGCCAATCGCACTGATCGTGCGCATATCTGCTGATTCTTCTGTCCAAGTTGTAGGTTTAATTGGAAATTGCGCACGATCATTGAGCGACAGTGCGCACGACCACTGGTCGTGCGCTCTGCTTTTTCTACCTCCGTATTTAAGGGCCTGCTCCGCAATTTAGGGAAACGCTGGTCATTTCTTCGATCGGAGAGTGCATGGGAAGTGTCGTTCTACTTCTCCAGCTGCTCCATCCACCTCCACCTTCATCGGGAGTCCGTAGCCAGTGATTCCAAAGCTTTCCAAACCCTTCGGTGAAGCTCCCGACCATTGATGACCTCAACTCCAAGCTTTCCACCGGAGTTGGAGAAGAAGACTACCTAGAGAACGGACTCAAAGGCCTTCGAGGTGACAGCTCGTTGGTACCGGAAGCCTCCTCGGACTGAGCCCGTAAGCGGATTGACAACTCGCTATTCCGGCCATGACCTGCTGTGGACCTTCACCCTCTAGTGGTTTACTCCTCTTCTCCTTCCTCCATTGTATGGAATGATTTGATATTGTAATGAACTACATTTTCTACTCTATATCTAAGTGGATGTTTGTAGTTTTCATTTGCTTTTGAGTTGTGTGTTGTGAATGCGCCTCGCCCACTCCACATCCACTCCATACCCTTATTTCACCTGATTGCACTCCGCACAAGAACACTTCCATCCATTAGATTTCCGTCCACTTTCCCAACCGAGGTTCGGCATCGCGGTCGATATACTCACCTCACCTTGCGAAGCGGTGCCTTCGACCCCCATATCCTTAATTAGTTTATTACATCAAGAAACCACAATCTCACAAGCCCCCTTTTTAATCTTTTCTAAGTATAACCCTCATAACTATATTTTCTGAACTCTCGCCGCTCTATGCTAATTGCATTCCTCAAGATACCGACACTCGGGGATTTATTCCCAAATTTCATTACTTGTGCGACCGGTGCGCTTGCCGATTTCCACAGATCAAAGAACCTTACTAGTTCTTTCCACAAGTGAAAGTTTTCTTTTGTGGATACCAGTAGCTTCATAGAAGACATATCTTTACTTCTGTCCGTGGTTACTAGACGTAATCTCTTGACGCTAGAACATGGATCATGTTCAAGGTGTTAACCTTATCTCGAACAAAATGTCCCTCTATTACCAATTGAAAGTATCTAGCGTCTAGCTAAATCACCTAGAGTGAGGTGAATAGGTAATGTCTGTGTCTTTTTGTGGAATACAAATTACTTAAAAATAATCACATAAACGTCGAGATTTATAGTGGTTCCCCGAGTTGGGTATGTCCACTTTACCACCACGCCTATCTACCACGAAGGGCTAGATTCAGCTACTTCACCTTTCTTAGATTTAAACAAATCTTAAACCTCAGAGCTGCAACTCCTACAACTCGGAGATGACGCTCCTACCACTTGGAGAACAACCTCTCCTACAACTCGATCCACAAACTGGATCGACAACTCGATTCATAAACTAGATACACAACTCGATCCACAAACTGAATCTACAACTCGGAGAAAACTCTCCTACTAATGTAAAGGAAAATTATAAAATAGAAAAGATTACAAGTCCTCACTCCAACATTTTTCGAAAAAGTAGATCTTGAAATTTTGAGAACTCGGAACAGAGAAATCTAGAAGATCTTGAATCTTGAACCTTCAATCATCTACATCTGGAGGAATAGAAATCTTCAGATGGCAACAATCCAGACATAGAGATCGATGAAGATTGGATCTTGCACAGCTTGTTGTACTCGGCCGATCGGGAAGATGTGTATCACACAGAGCCGGCAGTTTTACCAATTTTGAAAAAAAACTGTTTTGAATCGGAGTGCAAATAAGCACAATAACAAGATTAGATGGAAAATAAATATCCCCTAATTATTTATAGAGATTTACTTGCCAACGGTTACAAGAAAATTTCCAAAAATGAAACCAAGAAAGCAATGTGCATGGCCGGCCGAACCCGAACCAGAGTTTTGAAAAAAATTCAGAAAACATGACCCAAGTCAAATTCGTCGAGTATGGTCGAGTATCACTAGTATACATGTCGAATGGTTCTTGATATATGACAAATAACACTTATAAGAATCAGGCTCAAGCTGACAAATCCATCAACGCTAAGGCTAGAGCCATACTTGATGAATTCATCGTGTATCAGCTGGTATTCTTGATGAATTCGTCGAGTATGGGCTAATATACTCAACGCACTTGACGTCATCGACTCAACGCTCTCGACATTTTCGACGCTCTCGACTCCAAGATATACAATGAATGAGACTTAGAAAAATCAAAAGAAGTAGCGTCGAATGGAATTGACGAATTCAGCGTATATCATCTAGTATATTCGACGAATTCGGCGAGTATCGTTAGATACATTCGACGAATTCTGCGAGTATACACGATGATACTCAGCGAATTTTACTTGGCGGATTTTCCAATTCTCGAATAATTTGCTCTAGGTACAAATGATTAATTCGACGAGTATTGGAAGCGATATACGATGAATTCAACGAGAATTAACTAGTATACTCAATGAATTCAACGTGTATTCCTAACCATACTCGACGAATATTACTTAGGTAAATTCCTGTCCTTCTGATTCTAAGCCTTTGTCCTTCCTTGATCCTTCTCATGTACTTGGGAAAAAAGTACACCTCAATAGAGAGATTACATGTGAGTCAACACATTGGCCTACATAATGATGGATTACATTGTATAGTCCTGTGTTTACTGACCCACTATAACCTGACATTGGTGTGTACTTAGCAATGTAAACCTTGATGCCGGCTCGTCTCCCATCCCCTTGCCCGTTGATGCTAAGAGTGCTCGTGATCAAGTTGCTGTGGATGATGATCAAGTTGCTCGTGACCAAGTTGATGCCACGCAACATGAAGATGCTCGACGACCTTCTACCGCGACTCGTGACCTTGGTGGCTACAATCTTCGTTCGCGGCGGGCTTAAGCCCTTTCCTTATTTGCACCTTTATTTTCCTAGTTTAATGTTATCATTATTTCATGTTGTCTTTTATTTTGGACATGTTTAATTTTTGGTGTGCTTATAGCCATCCAATAGATGATAAATTGGATGGCTAGATTTATTTTGCTTGTTTTGGGACTTGCCTATATATAGGCTTATTTGATGAGAAATGAAGGCATGCTATTTGAAAACCTAAATTAATCCTCTCTTGAGAATTTGGCCACCTCCCTTTGGGATTGCCGCCCCCCTTCATCCTCCTTCTCCTCCTTGTTAGCCAATCTCTTGGGTGATCCAAGGCTTGTGAAACACGGAGGCGGATGCTTCTCGGTGTGACTCCGGCGAAGAATAAGGTTGTCGCTCGGTGTGACACCGGTGGTGCGTGGACGTGTGACTCTTCCACTTTCCTTGTGTGATCTTCACCCCATCTTGGGGAGGGTAATATCTACATCTTTCCTTTGTGAGTTCTTGTGAGATTTGGAATGGATGCAATGGCTTTTTATCCGCGATCTTGAATACGATCTTTTGGATTTAATCGAAAACCTTCTTGCATTTATTTTCGAAACCTTGCAAGAAGCCGGATCGGGTGGATCCTTTTGCTTGAGGAAGATCTTGGCATATAGTTATTGATCTTCCTCTCAAAAAGGTGTGGCGACCTTTGTATTCGATCTTCGGTGGGAAAGGATTGGACTTTAATTAGATCGTCGCTTTTAGTCAACTCCCCTCCGCGTGTTTGTGCGGGATGACGGTGAATCGTGCGGCTAGAATGTTTGTGTTAGGACGCGTTAGAACGTGTTACGTGGGCTTGAGTTGTAAGAAATTTCGTACGCTATTTTAATCCGACGAATCCCTACATCAAACCTACAAGTACATAACTAAAATAACAACATCAAATACACTCACAATTCATCTTAGCTTAATTGGACCCTTATTCAAATACCGATTATTGTGGATACAATCCCCAACACCTATGCATCACCACCATCTCCTCCCATCTCGCGAGCCAGTGGATGGGATGGATGTTGGAGTTCTCACAAATAGCGGCAAGCTGAGAATTGAGATTCAGGAATGAAGAAGGCTCACTATGAAGTTAATGCGGTAGGTGAAGGGGAGGGGGGTATTTATAGAGAGAAAAAGGTCGGGAAAGCTCCTTTTTGGCGGGAGGTGTGCGGATAGCAAAAATATGGTTCAACTCTTCGATTTCGAGCATGTCAGCCGCTAATTCCTTCTACTTACTCGCCACGGTCCTAACACAATAAATTCTAAACAGTGGAGAGATAAAAGGCGAGCGATCTAGACTGGCCCTCCTCCGCGTAGTAGGCGAGCGAGCCAAGGCAGCTGGACCGCATTCACCTAAGAGAAGCCAAGTTGTAACAAAATGAATAAGCGAAAAAGATAATTATATACATATGACACAGGCCCATTAGTGGGCGAGAAGTCCTAAATATATAAAGAGGAGGGGAAAGCCCTCCCGAAGAAAAGGAAAGGAAAAATCAGTTCGCATCTAGGCCGCACGAGCGGAGGTCCAGGAAGTAAGTACGTCCTAGGCCTGTAAGCTAGCGGCAAGGAGGTGGAAGGATCAATACTGAATACACTTCCACCTACCCCGCCCTCGAACCCCAGAGTGAGGCACAAGGCGGGGGTAGTAGTACTCACGAACCGCCGCGAGTTCTTGCTGGGCCAGGCCGACCTGCTATGTGGCACGCTACAGTCTATCCTCAGCCCGTGTGAGATGCACTCTAGGCGAGGTCGCCCCGTCACATTCTTCACGTAGCCTCATGTTGGTGTTACCATTATGATTTGTAACTGATCAAGCGTGTAGTTTCACTGGCAACGCGATATGAGCCTATGAGGGTAGAACATAAGAATGTTTGGAGAAATTGGGAGATTGGATTAGTTTTGCTATACTCATATGATGAGTGGAAATGACTTAGCTTAGCTAGGCTTTTAAAGCATCGAGTGCATTGAGGCCACTCAACGCTTTCATCGAGTAAAGTGTTTACTTGTCAAATGATGGCATTGAGTGTGTTGAGTTCACTAAATGATTTGTCAAATCAAAGTGTTGATTCGACGTGTATGGCAATTAAGCATTGAGTGCGTTGAGTTCACTCAACGATTCGTTGAGTTAAGGTGTTGATTCGATGAGTCTAGTTCTCAGGAGTTGAGTGTATTGATCTCACTCAACTCTTTCATGGAGTCAAAGGTTGATTAGATGAATCTGGCACATTAGTGTTGGGTGCATTGAGTTCACTCAACGCCTTCGTCGAGTCAAATGTTGATTCAGTGGGTTTGGCACTGAGATCGTTGAGTGTGTTGAGTTCACTCAATGCCTTCGTCGTGTATCTTATGGATACTCGACGATTCGTCGAGTATGTTATGTATACTCGATGATTTGTTGAATTTGTTATGGATACTCGACGATTCGTCTAGATAAAGGTTGTCTGGTCGAAATAATGTATTCCAAGTCTTGTGTCTGCGAATAGCGATGTGTTGTTCTGTTTATTCCTTTGGGTATAAATAGATGATTTTAGGGTTTCTGTAGTGATACTTGACGGGTTGATTCTATCTAAGCACACAAGCCGAATTGTGTGAAAACCTGAGACATAAAAGGCCGACGAAAGCTGTTCTGCCTTTGTTGATCCCATTGTCGTCGCCAAGCCAGATTTCGGTAAGTGTCACCGCCACCTCTTCTATAATGGACCTAACAGTCCGCGAATATGCAGAGTGTCCTCTCCCGACATAGATCTTGTTCGACAAGAGTCCACGGGTTCTCTCATTCTTGTAGATCTCCTGTAGAGGTGCGGACACTATTCTGCATTAAGGAGTAGAGTTGCTAAGTGATCAGCAGATCTTCTAGAGCATTTAGGTTGAGTATCGACTCAATCCCGCAAAGATAATTTTATTTTACATCATTTTCTTCTTGATCAATGTATATCGCTAGATATGAACTATTTTGGGCTTTTCTTGTTCCTTTATTCCACTAGGTACAAGTGTTGTGTCATATAGAAAAATTCAACAGTGGTATCAGAGGTAGGTTCATGCGATATTCATTGTTTCAGAAGTTACTAAATCCATGACGTGTAGATCTAGAAATTTCGAAATGTTCTAAAATACCCAAATCTATTCTTGGATTCTTAGCAAAAATGCATGTGATTTCTTTATTTATTTCCTCGTCACTCCTTAACAGTAACCGTCCCTCTTGTTGGTTTATGAAACCAAGTGTGTTAGATTTTGAATCTCACATAGAGAGACGAGCTTGTCTACTGTGCTAGTGGATTTGGTGTTGCTCATGTCCAGTGCAAGTAGATCTGAAGATTTAGAAGTGTTCTAGATGTTCAGATTTAGCCCAGTTCATCAAGTGTTGATGATTTCCTTGTGCACATCTGGGATTCATTTGGATTCTGATTGTTGTTGTTTTATTTTGTGGATGCACACACTGGTTAATAGTTAACTATGATTAAGTGTAAATTAATTGTTTAAAAATCGCTTAAGCAATACTAAGTGTTTAGATGACTTCCGATGGATGACACTCTTCCTGCCTCGATCGATGAAGTGTAGGCTTGCCAAAGCAATGTGCATTAATCTATCTTGTTAAGTGTGCGAGCAAATAATTATGATATCCCACCATCGACATTGGGTCAAACTTAATTGGGTGACCTCAAAGGTTGAGTGCCTACAGGAATAAGGTTAGCATGTACCATATGATGGATGCAAATGAAGAGTTATTCACCAGCCATAAAAGAGTTGCATTGTGATGCAATTGGCAAGCATTGTCTAACTAAATAACTGCATTGTGAGAGAAAAGCCAAAGCTAACTCATAGTGTCAGTGAAATATAAATCTTGTCCACTAAGAGAGTAACTCGCATATATTCTCCGAATTGATATCGAGGGTTATCAGTTTGATAAAAATAGTTGTAGATGTTTTGATTAATGTCCTAATTGAAATAATAAAATGTATTTTGAAATGTAATACTGATTTTTCTCTGCTGGATCCTTATAGAATTTCCATGTCTAGTGGATCTCACTCCACTCTGTCCCTCAGAGCCATCCTTTAAAAGGAGAAACTGAGTGGGACAAACTACTTAGACAGGTACAAGAAATTGAGAATTGTTCTTAGGCAAGAGCACAAGCTCTATCTTTTAAAAGAGGAATCCCCTAAAGAGCCTGCAGGGAATGTGTCCAATTATTATAAGGATGATTATAAGAAGTATCTTGATGACTCATTAGATGTCGAATGTCTCAAGCTGGCAACTAATAACTCTGAGCTCCAAAAGCAACATGAGAACATGGTTTGCAAGAAAATTGACGAGAATCTCAAGAAAATGTTTCAAGGGAAAGCATGTCAAGTATTTATGTTATAGAGATAAACATCTCTGCTCCTTCATCCTGGGTATTGGATACTGGATGTGGTTCTCACATTTGTATAAATGTGCAGGAACTGGGAAGGAGAAGATTGCTGAGTAAAGGGGAGGTGAACCTACGTATTGGCAATGGAGCAAGAGTTTCTACTATCGTCGTGAGTGTTTACCGTCTTTCTTTGCCCAATGTGCTTATAATAGAACTAGATAATTATTATTATGTTCCTTCCATAACTAGAAAAATTATATTCATTTCATGCTTGGACATGATTTAATTTTCTTTTATTATTAAGAACAATTGTTGTTCTATATTTAAGAATGATGTTTGTTATGATATAGCCCTAATATTTATTGGTTTATATATTTTGAACTTGGACCATCAGACCTATAATATAGAAAATACTAAAAGATAAAAAACGAACGACTCAAATCCTACGTACCTTTGGCATTGTCTTTTGGGCCATATAAACGAGAAATGCATATCCAAGCTCTATAAGGATTGACTACTGGACTTATTTGATTATGAATCTTTTGAGAGATGTGAATCCTATTTATTAGGTAAGATGACTAAGGTCCCTTTCACTGATTTCAATGAGAGGGTTGATGATCTCTTCGGTATAGTACATAGTGATGTATGCGGACCAATGAGTTCGATGTCTAGAGGTGGGTACTTCTACTTTGTTATATTTATCCCAACCTGCATTTTCCACCGCTAATAAAGATATTTCGGAGTAAGGGAAAAATGCGCGTCATGATGTCACGTCAACATGGGATAACTGCGGACGCTCAGGCAAAACTCTTACCTAACCATGAAGAAAGATTCTTTAAGTTATTGAGAGATAAAAATCAGTTTAAGTGTGGTAGTTAACTGTATCCCTCTGCTTAGTGTCTCATCTAGTCCACGAGGAAAAAGTAGTTATATGCTGCGGAAATTACTTCTTTTATAAAACATTGACATCCTACATGAGTTTCGAGGTTCCCAGAGGACACCTCAAGGTATGGTAGTTCTAAATTTATAATAGTAATAAAAATAGATTTTTACGGTCGTTAAATATAGTGATTTAACAATTTAAAACATGCAATGCATGAAGTAATAATAGTAGTTTTTATACTTGAAAAATAACTACCATGCAATCTTAGCATAAAACATCCTAGAGAGCAAGTAATCCAAATACTCAGCAGCTACCAAGCATCCAAAAGAATCTTGTGGGCGTCAACAAACTGACACGAACCCACAAAGTAAAGTACGTCTAAACTAGTAAAGAAAAATTAAACAACAATCTACCTCGCTACGGCGAGGCAAAAACCACAGCCAACACTTCTGCCCAAGAACTCCAAAACGAGCACAACAATCAGCTACATCTCTGAACCTGAGACATTCCAAAGACAGAAAACTTTAGTAAGAAAGTACAAGTGATGGCAGAAAGTATGCCACAGGTAAAGAAAGTCAATGGGTACCAATCCAAGTCCAAAGTAAAGATACTTAAAATAAAGGACAGCAGTAAGGTACAAAGGTAAAAAGAGAACACTTACGTGAAACATCACGTACAACAAGAGTACCCCAAACGTATAAGACTATAAGGGGAAAAATGTCAAGATTAAAATCATCAAGAAGAGAAACAAACCCCTACTAGCCACCTGTGGTCAACTCCACCGAAAAAAACAACACGAGCGATACGGTCAACTCATCTGGACACAACCCCAAAAACAATTTATCCATCTAATTGCGGGGGAGATTGGATACTCCACCATTCACAGCAAATGCCCAAAAACCTGGTAGAGCCCCACAAAGTACTAATACGGAGAACAAACATTGTGGTGGTGGATTCATCCACTAATAACACTCACAACGAAGAAAAACCATGAAGTCACACGCCGTAACAACCTGGGTTTATAGCTCAGAGGCCCACCACAATCCTTCCTGGGCCTGGCGGCTTATCTCACACCACGGCATCACCACGAAGAAAACTATGATATAAGTCTAAAGAAAACAATGGCACATCGGATTCTACTACACAATTCTAGATGTGAAATGGTTGATCAACCTTTAGGAAGAATTTACAATCCTAAATAAACTCTAACGTGTTCTACATGAAAGTTGAGGAATGGTAATATGAGTGAGATTTAACCACGTAATCAAAACATATAACACTACAAGGTTAGTTAGCCAAGTCAAGAACATGGAAATCATGAATAGAATTAGACAGAAGATCTAACAGCACTAAAATCAGCAAATTAATTAATAATCATGATAATATTAAGTCAGAAATTCCTGCAAATCGGGTAAAGAAGGGACGAGAAGGAGGAAACCATCACTTGCCTTGGTTTTACTAGAAGAATTTTCGAAATCACTCCTTGAAATAGATGGGGGATAAAGAAGACGAGGAAAGTCGAAATCTAGCAAGAATGGACAAAAATAGGAGTTAGGGCTGAAAACCCTAGCGACAAAATCTGAAGGAATGGCGAAGATTTTACCACAATGACGAAGCTCTTGCTGAGTGCTTTCCAAATCTGTAATCGGTTGAGGATTTCGAGCACCAAAGCACCGTCGGCGGCTACCGAAAGAATCACGAAAAAACTCTCTCTCTCTTGCTCACGCCGCTCGGGTTCGGGAGATGAACAGGAAAATTCGGTATAAATGAAGGAGGAAAAGAAGTAGGTATATATATATACTAAGGCTAATATTAGAATAATCAGCACTTATGTAAAAGAACCGGGATCGGATGAACCGGGCATCTCGAGAATAAGGCAAGGGAAACTCGAGAACAACCAAACAATTCTCAAGAACAATACGAGGCCTTCTCGAGAACATGGCAGATCTCAAGTACTAGAAGATATATCTCGAGGACATAAGGGCAGTTCTCGAGAACAAGAAGGCTTTCTCGAGAACAAGGTTGTAATTCCCGAGAACAGAGAAGCACATCTCGAGAACTAAGAATGAATTTCTCGAGAGCTGAGAATAGAATTCTCGAGAACAAGCAAGGGCTTCTCGAGAATAGAAGGTAAGGGTTTCTCAAGATCAACCAGACAATTGTTGAGAACAAGGTAGATCTCGAGTACTAGAAGGGCTTCTTGAGTACAAAAGCAGTTCTCGAGAATAAGGAGGCTTTCTCGAGTATAAAAAGGAAGTTCTCGACAACAAGGAAGCTTTCTCGAGTACAAAAATGCAGTTCTCAAGAACAACAAGGCAGTTCTCGAGAAGAAGAAGGCAGTTATCGGGAACACAAAGGCAGTTCTCGAGAACAAGAAGGAAGTTCTTGGGAAGAAAAAGGCAGTTCTCGAGAACAAGAAGGCAGTTCTCGAGAACAAGAAAGCAGTTCTCGAGAACAAGTAGGTAGTTCTCGAGAACAAAAAGGCATTCTTGAGAACAAGACAGCAAATTCCCGAGGACAGATAGGCACAACTCGAGAATGATATGTTAGAAATTCTTGCAAATTGGGTAAAGAAGGTAAGAGAAGGAGGAAACCATCACTTGCCTTGGTTTTACTACAAGAATTCTCCAAATCACTCCTTATCATAGATCGGGGCTAAAGAAGATGAGGAAAGTTGAAATCTAACAAGAATGGCCAAAAATAGGAGTTAGGGTCGAACATCCAAGCAAGAAAATCTGAAGGAATGGGGAAGATTTTACCACGATAATGAAGCTCTTGCTCAGAGCTTTCCAGATATGTAATCGGTTGAGGATTTCGGGCACCGGAGCACCATCAGCGGGCCACCGGAAGAATCACAGAAAAACTCTCTCTCTCTTGCTCAGTCGCTCTGGTTCGGGAGATGAACAGGAAAATTCGGTCTAAATGAAGGAGGAAAAGAAGTAGGTATATATACTAAGGATAATTTTGGAATAATCAGCACTTAAAAAAAGAACCAGGATTGGTTGAACCGGGCATCTTGAGAAGAAGGCAAGGGAAACTCGAGAACAACCAGACAATTCTCAAGAACAATACGAGGCCTTCTCTAGAACAGGGCATATCTCGAGTACTAGAAGAGATATCTCGAGTACACAAGGGCAGTTCTCGAGAACAAGAAGGCTTTCTCGAGAACAAGGCTGTAATTCCCGAGAACAGAGAAGCACATCTAGAGAACTAAGAATGAATTTCTCGAAAGCTGAGAATAGAATTCTCGAGAACAAGCAAGGGCTTCTCAAGAACAGAGGGTAAGGGTTTCTCGAGTTCAACCAGACAATTCTCGAGAACAAGGTAGATCTCGAGTACTAGAAGGGCTTCTCGAGTACAAAAGCAGTTCTCACGAACAAGGAGGCTTTATCGAGCACAAAAAGGCAGTTCTTGAGAACAAGGAAGCTTTCTCGAGTACAAAAAAGCAGTTCTCGAGAACAAAAAAGTAGTTATCAAGAACCAGAAGGCAGTTCTCGGGAATAAAAAGGCTGTGCTCGAGAACAAAAAGGCAGTTCTCAGGAACAAAAAGGCAGTTCTCGAGAACAAGAAGGCAGTTCTCGAGAACAAGAAGGCAGTTCTCGAGAACAAGAAGGCAGTTCTCGAGAACAAGAAGGAAGTTCTCGAGAATAAAAAGGCATTCACGAGAACAAGGCAGCAAATTCCCGAGAATAGAAAGGCACAACTCGAGAACGACCAAGCGGAACTCGAGTACAGAAAATACTTCTCGAAAACAAGTAGGAAAGACAAATCCGTTTGACGCTTTTTCGAGCTCAGCTCAAAGTTAGTAGAAATCCATACAGCGCCCAGAAATTTCGTATTAAAATATGAGTTCGACGAAATCCTACCCCTTTAGGAGGTCTTCCCGAGAATCAAAACAAGCCTAAGGCTTTGATATAATAATTATCATCATATTCAAATAGTTGAACAAGGAAATACGAGTTCAAAACAATAGCCCAAATACGTCGAATAAACGAGTTAAACAACAAAGACAACCCAAGAATCTTACGTACCATTCTTGAGACACAACATCAAATGGTCTCACAAGCAAAAGAAATCACCACAAGGGTCCAACCACGCGTCGAGACTCCAAAATGCTCGGATCGCAACAAAACTGACAAGTCCAAGTCCTCAAAACATCATCCTTGACATCAAGGAAAACATTCAGTCCCATCTGAAACCCAAAATCTTGCCAAACAGACCCAACAGATGCAAAAATGCACAAACGGTGCAACATCGCCATCAAAATGTAAAAATGGTAATGCCCTGACGTCATAATTTTGACATCGACCAACCAAATAATAACATCGGAAACATCGGAAAAATCGGGGGCGTTATAATATTTACAGATGATTTCAGTGGATACGGATACGTGTATTTTATGAACTGCAAATCCTAAACTTTGAAAAATTTAAAGAGTTTAAGAACGAAGTAGAGAATCAATTGGGTAAGAAGGTTAAAGCACTCTGATCTGATCGAGGTGGCGAATACTTGAGTCATGATTTTTGTGATCATCTGAAAGAGTGTGGTATTGTATCACAACTCACTCCACCTAGAACACCGCAACATAATGGTGTGTCTGAGCAGAGGAATCATACTCTATTTGACATGGTACGGTCGATAATGAGTCATGAAGATCTGCCCGTTTCCTTTTGTTGTTCTGCTATAGAAACTACTGATTTTACACTAAATCGTGCTCCAACTAAAGCGGTTCTGAAGAGACCACATGAGATATGGATTGGGAAGCATCCTAGTATGTCGTTCATTAAGAATTGGGGCTGTGAGGCATACGTGCGACGTCAAATTCCTGACAAGCTGGAACCCAAGTCAGATAAGTATTATCTTGTGGGGTATCCTAAGGAAACTAAAGGGTACTATTTCTACCTACCATTCGAGGGCAAAGTATTTGTCGCAAGGACTGGTGTCTTTCTTGAGAAAGAGTTCTTAAGTAGAAAGTCTACCATGGTAGAACTTGAAGAAGTTCAAGAACCACAAACCATGAATGAACCAGAATAAGAACCGGATCAAGGACTACATGTTGTTGTAGCTAGAGAGCTTGATCAAGAAACACAAGTTCCATGTAGATATAGTAGACCAAGGTTTTTGCCCAAGAGATATGAAGTTCTTGTGTTTCAGATAGGTAATGTGTTTCTTATGGATCATAATGATGAGCCTGTAACCTACCAAGAGGCTATGAGTGGACCGGACTCCGAGAAGTGTCTTGAGGCCATAAACTTTAAAATGGACTCCATGTATGAAAACCATGTTTGGACCTTGGTGTAACAACTTGAAGGGGTGTTGGGTCCATTGATCCCAATGTCCCAGATTTGTAAGAAGTCAAACAAGTCAATAACGTACACATAAGTTGTATTTGATGTGCATTTAAGTTCATGTATGTAGGTTAGTACTCATCATATTTATTGGACAGGAGGACACCAAGTAGGCTGCTGGTCAGTCAGAAATTCTACTACTTCTATAGGCATTGAGTAGAGCAAGCTCACTCAATGCCAGAAATCAAGGAAAGATGTTGGCAAGCCAGGAATTCTGCAAAGTCCACAAGTGTTGAGGGAAGATGGTTAACTCAATGCCATATGACAAATAAAAGCACTGAGTCAAATATGGATAGTCAAAGGCTAAGTATCTGCAAGCAGAAAAATCGACCAAGTCCACATGCGTTGAGTGATGTCAACTCACTCAACATCATACAACTTATTCGTCGAGTAAATCTCATTATGTTAAATCCACAGAGACTCTGTCAAAGAAAAAGATTCTAAGTCCAGAAGCGTTGAGTGAAGCCAGTTCACTCAACATCAACACCATGTTGCAGCAGTCAAAGACTAAGAAGAAAGAAGGCAGAAAATTGGACAAGTCCACAGGCGTTGAGTGATGTCAACTCACTCAATGCCAGATAGCACAAAGTGCTGAGTAATCCTGTTACAGTAAAAGCCTAGGAAAGAAGATAGAAAGAGGCTAAGTATAAAAGCATTGAGTGATGAAGCTTTACTCAATGCTCTCAACGCCAAGAAGAGTAGAAACGACCAAGTGTAAAAGCGTTGAGTGATGAAGCTTCACTCAATGCTCTCAATGCAATAAAACTAAAAGCGTTGAGTGATGAAGCTTCACTCAATGCTCTCAATGCCTAAGATGCAGAATAGCTCTGGGAGTGGACAAAGGGTATTGGCATTGAGTGAATGTCATTCACTCAGCGCACTCAACGACTGAGTTGATTATGAGAAATTGGTTAAGTCCAAAAAGGGTGGCGTCAGCATGAGCCAGCAAAGGTCAACAAAGTCAACGCATTTCAAATTTTTTGCGGGAAAGATGCAGTATGCCTTTAATGGCACTGGCGGCCAGGTGTTTGATCCTCTATGAAAAAGGAAGGTGATATATCTGCAATTAAAACTTGACCATCGTTGAAAAGAGCCGTTTATCAGCGATCTATAAAAAGGAAAAGATTGACAGACAGAAAAAAAAACAATTAGGGTTTTCTGATTACGCATAGCGGCGGAACTTCGTCTTCTTCCTCGCCATTATCTTTGAGGCTGAAGTACAAGTTCTACTCAGTTGACCTAAAAGCAAAAAACAGATAGTTGCTGAGATTTTCATTAGCGACAGCAAGAATAAAAGTGATTTCTGAGGAAGAGAAAAAGGAGAAGCAGAGCTTTCACATTTCTACAGTCAAGGTTAGCTGTTTGAGGATGATTCAGAACTATCAAATCCACTGTCTTCAACAGCAGGTCATAATCTTGATTCTGAGTTACTTCCAGCCCAAGCAGCCCAGAACTGAAGTTCTTTTAATTTGTTGTTATATTGAAGCAAGGGGAGAGAATTTCTCAGCCTAAGAAGTTAGACACAGTGAAATTTCTCAGGTATCAACTATTGTAACCTTTCTTCTATTTTCTACTGGATTAAATCTTGGATCTGTGTGTAAGATTCTTGTGTGAATCTGAGTTGTAGGCCTGTGTTATAAAGGCTGAGGTAGGATCCAGTTTGGATCTGAGTGTAAGATTCCTATGTGAATCTGAGTTGTAGGCCTGTGTTACAAAGGCTGAGTTGTAGGATCCTTTGGATCTGACATAGTGTTGTCCTTCCAGCCTGAGTTGTAGGGCCTTTGGGGCCTAAGGTAGGTGATTGTATAATCACTAAGAGGTAGGGCCTAGTGCCTGAGTTGTAGGTCTTGAAGGAGACAGAGTGGTCCTGCGGGATCGTGTTGTAAGATCCTTGGAGCCGAGTATTGGTGAAGAACATTGTCTAACACAATATTAGAAAGGCGGGAGGGATAGTGGACGTACCCATAATCGGGGGAACCACTATAAAATATATGTGTCTTCTGTGTGTGTATCTTGAAAGCCAAACAAAATAATCACAAAGCACAGGATAATCAGGTATAGTTATAGATAACTTAAAAGAGACTAAAAACCTATTCACCCCCTCTAGGTGCTTAGCTAACCATGAAAATAAAGACTTTCAAGTGGTATCAGAGGCAGGTTGCTCAAGGAAGGCTTAATAGTCTGAGTAGATCTCTAAGGTTAGCTACAAGTCTGTCCATATGGATTTATGAGTGAACTATAAGGATTTGGGTGCCATGAAGCTTCTAATCTGCGTGAAGGAAGGGTTTGACATCTGGAAGGATAGGGTCAGGCTATTCATGGAAGCTGCTGACCCTAGGATCTTTATTATAGTTACAGAAGGACCTTTCATCCCTATGAAAGTCTTCATTCTGGATGCAAATATCCAGACACCCAAGACCTATTCTAAAATGATAAAGGATGAAGTCATTCGTGCCACTGTGGACAAGAGGGCAAAAACTATTACAGTTAGTGCCATAGATGACTCCACCTTCCGAAATCTGGTGCACTATAAGACCTCCATGGAGATGTGGGACACCTTGGTGGTCTACATGGAGTGCACAAAGGAAGTCAGAGATGACAGAAAGTCCATGCTCAACCAATAGTATGAGGCTTTCAAGCAGAGCAAGACTGACAACATAGTAGAGTGCTATGAGAGATTCTTCAGGATAGTCAATGAGTTGAGGACCTATGGAAGGGTGTTCAACACTTATGAGCTGATTGAAAAGTTTCATAAGTCTCTAAATAGAGATACTAAGATCTGTGCCATTAGAGAGGTGGCAAAGCTTGCTGAGACTCCACCACCAACAATATTCGGGAAGCTACTATCCTATGAAATGTAGCTGCCTACCAGGAAGGAGGAGAAAAACAGCAAGTCCCAGGCCAAAGAAAAATCTGTGGCCTTCAAAGCTAAAACTACAAGGAGCATGATGGTTAAAACTCGCGGCGCCCCGCGGGTGTTTATTTCGCAAAAGATTGGATTATATATTTTATTTTGGAAGGACGGGGTGCGCGGACTTATTAAGTATAAAAAGTTAAAACCGAGTTTTAACGAGAGTAGGCAAGTGCACCTCTCGTATATAGTATAGGATATTCCAGTGTGGAATATCGGGGTCGTATTGTTCTCGGAGTCGGGTTGATTATTTCTACTCTTCCCTGGAGGGGACTATTATTTTACTGATATTTAACTTGTCAGGTTATTTTTTTTAATATATAAACAAACGTATTAAAAATAAAAGCGTTTTAAAAATGTGGAGCCGATGAAGAGCTTAGCGCAACCACATCGAATAAACTTTGAACTAAAATATACTTTTAATAAAAAGAGATCCTAAGTTTCAAATTAATTAAGGCGGAGACTTGGTTGTGGAGATTCCACTAAAATGAGCTCACCTATCTCTAGGACTATCGCTCACCTGAACATTAAGACTATTCGACCGGGCTCTCGTCCGACGAAGGATTCCTCTTAATGCTCGCACTATGCTAAGAACCCCGCTATTGGGTGGGGAACCCAATCCGGTAGAGTTTGCGAGCCTCGTCTCTCGAGGGTTAGTGCAAAACTCCCTTTACCCAGGGGTGATCGGTCCATATGCATGGACTCTCGGCTAGCTAGCGTATGCACTATGGAAATAGAGCCCACACATCGATTAGGTGGTTCTACGCTTCATAAACTTTGGATAAACCTTAAGTTAATTTAATTAATTAGAAAAATAGGACCTTTAATTATTTAAAGCTATTTTATCTGTCCTAATGCTCTTCGATACTGAGGGCTAAGAGCGGTTAGCCACTCATCAGAATGGGGACGGCTTGCGATGAAAGCTATAAAATGAAAGAAATAAAAGAAAAGTAGTAAAAGGAAAGCAGTAAAGGAAAGCTGTAAATGACAAGTCCCACTAAAACGAGTGGGCGGGAAATGAAAGCGAGCACTACTCAAACGAGTAGGAGGAAATAAATGCAACGACGCATGCACTCCACGGAAATGAAAACTCACACACACACACTACAGAAAATGAAAACACACTCACTCACTCTACAGAAATAAATACACACACACACACACACACAACTAAAATTAAAATGCACTCACACACTCGACATAAAGTAAAACTCACACACACAACTTGAATTAAACACTCCATTCTACAGAAAATTAAAACACACCCACACAACAGAAATTAAAAGTCTAACTCATACCCTCACGCACTCTATAGGAAGGAAAAATGCACGTACACACTCTACAGGAATGAAATAAAGCGGTAAAATCTATCTCATACACGCACGCACACGTACAAAAAATAAGAAAAACTAAGTTACTGAAAAATTAAAATGACTACATTTCTACCTCTTGAATGCGGTAGAAATGCATAAAAATAGAAATAAAAATTAAACGAGCAAAAAAGTTTGCAAATAAACGCAAAATCAAAGTGCTCGAAAAATTAAAATGACTATATATTCATTCCTATAACTCCGTAAAAGTGGTTAAAAAGTGGAAATAAAGTTAAAAGAACGAAGAAGTTTACGACATAAAAAGAAAAATCTAAGTTAAAAATATTTAAAATTACTTTGAAAACTCTTTTACAGATTTATAGGAATGCAAAAAAAACTATAAAAGATCCTAAGTTTAA
This sequence comes from Platanthera guangdongensis, assembly GCA_039583875.1. Lineage (NCBI taxonomy): Eukaryota > Viridiplantae > Streptophyta > Magnoliopsida > Asparagales > Orchidaceae > Platanthera > Platanthera guangdongensis. The sequence goes on from CM077165.1 coordinate 57,020,607, forward strand.
ATGAGGCTAAGGAAAAACTATAATAAAAACTAAACTATATTAACGAAAACCTAGAGCTAAACTACGCAAAAAATGAAATTGAAAACATAAAAAGAACAAGTTATTCTCATACACGCACACACACTTAGAAAAATAAAATAAGAAAAACAAAAGAAAAAATAAGATTGCATAAGTAAGGGCGTTCAGATGCATTCCAAAATCATATAAAGAGAAGAAAAAAGACAAATTTTATTAAGTAAAAGAACGAATTACAAAGACACTAAAATGAAAGCTAAGGAGAGGGGGAGAAAATTCCCTTACAAAACTTTGGAATGCATTAGAGCAGCACCTCCCTAAACAAAATGGATCCAAAAAAGGGGAAAAGGGGTTCAGCCAGCAGCTGGGTATTTATAGACAAAATTTTCATGGTACACCCCTCTGACACGAGCGTGTCGGGGGGGGAGTGTCAGTACTGTACATATGGCGGTGCCGAGATTTGACGGTTTCTTTGACTTTTGGTTGTACACGTGGCGGTCACGCCCTAGGTCACGGGTGTGATGCTGGGTGTGTCGGGGAGGTTGATCTGTGCGCGGGTCGCGTCGAAAAGTTGTCAGCACTGTCTTGTCAGGCCAGGTGGAGAAGTACACGCCTGTGTCGCATCGTAACACGAGCGTGTCGGGTCGGGTCGACGAACATCGAGCGCAAATTCGTCGAGCGCGTGACACGGGCCTTGGTCACGGGGTGTGTCAAATGACACGGGCATGTCGTAGGGCGTGTCACATTTTTTCCTGCACTTTGCGGTTGATTTCACGGGGATTGAAGTATCACGCCCAGGTCACGGGCGTGACCCAAAGTACACGGGCGTGTACTATGCAAAATTTGACATTTCCTGAAAATTTTCAGAAAATCAAAATAAACATAAATTAGAATAAAATTTACAAAAAGGAAACATTTTATAATGAAAATTAACTAAATGTAATGAAAAACAAATGAAAATGAGTTAATTAATGTAAATAAAAATATGAATATTAACAACTCATCAGAGCAGAAGAAAGACTCCTTCTCCACCAAGGAGGGATGCTGAGTCTGACTCTGAAAGATCAGAGGTAAGCACATCAGACTGCTATATGTCTGATGAGGACTTTGCTGCCTACTCCAGGCAGTTCCAGAAGTTAATGAAGAAGAAGCATTGGAAGATCAGACCTTCCACCTCCTCACATGGACCAGTATAGCACTAAACCTGGTAAATAGATTTCTACTAATAATATTGTTATTGTTGCAGTGAGCCATGACATGTGGTAGCTGACTGCCCAGTGAAGAAAAGAGAGGATGGTAAGAAGAAGCACCACCATCAGCACAAGGGAAAGAAGGAAAAGTCCTTTGTGGCTAAAAAGCAAAAAAGCTTGACTGGCACTTCTTCCTCAAAGTTAGATGATGAAGAAGAGGAAGCCTACATAGTGTTGTTTTCTATTGTAGAAGAAACTAATGAAGATTATCCGTCAGGAATTGAATCAGGGCCCCTCTATCATAGTCAGATAGTAATTTAGAGGTGGATGATGATGAAGAAGAAGACAGCTACTTCCATGGGTTGATGGCTATGACTAAAGAAGAATCCAGCCAGGAATAACCTAGTCAACAAAAGGTACATTCTTTGTATAAGTCTTCTTTAGAGTCAGGATATGAGACCGACCCAGATTCTGATGCTCATTCATCAAGAGATGAAGGAGACTTTGAATCTGCGGAAGATGTCAATTCTTTAATTGACAAATATGGTGTTCTTCTGATTGCTTTCAGGAAAAGCAAGTTGTTGGCTAAGAAGCAAGCAAAGGAAATTTCTTCCCATCAGCTTGTTGCTCCCAAGCATGCAAAATCAGCTTCCCTACTGGATCTAAAGATGAAGGAAATCAGTGAACATGAAACTATTTCCTTCATCCAGATAGGTACCTAGAGTACCAGAAAAACCGAATAAGGGACCTAGAAGAGCTACTGGGAAGGGAGAAGAGCATAGTGGCTAGTTATTCAAATCCAAGTTCAGTGCTGCCCTTGATAGACTCCTTCACCTCCCAAAAGGGTTAGAAGTGGTTGAGCTTCAAGAGACACACAAGAGTTGCTAATCCTAAAGGAAAGGGAAATGCTCCAGTGTATCCACTAGCCTCCAAGCCTCCTATTCCATTCAAGAGAGTTCTGTTAACTTCTAACATGTATGACCAAGATAGAATCTATGGTCACTAGGAGAATGGTAGATCCACTAGTGTGAAAAAAGATGTTCTACACTATGGTGGTAGATATAGCAAGGGTGCAAGTGCCTTTCAAGTCATCCCATGAGGAGATTCAAATGACCCATCATGGACCATTTGTTTTTGGTGCACCAACCCTAACACTCAAGTGTAAGCCAGTAGTCTTTTCTCAGGATCTCCCAACCCATAATCAGAACAAGTACAAGTCTATCAGCATAATAGACGTTGGTATATCTGAGGCCATCAAGAGTGTGTCTTCTAAAAGGAAGACTACTGTTGTTAGGAGTCATGATATTCCAAGTACTTCTACTACCAGACACTTCCCAAGTCAAACTGTGGCTGGGAGATACAAGAATAAGGCTGTTGTTGTACCTTCTAGACTAAGAGCTACTGAAAACACAGCTACAACATCAACTCTAAAAAATGCACAACATTTATGATTGTTGCTGTTGTGGCAAGGCGGGCCACTATGCTATTAATTGCCGGCACAACCCGAGTGTGGTAAGAGCTAGAGTAAGCCTACCTTTCAGAAGAGCTCCATGTAGGCATGATTATTATCAGACTAACATGCACCTAAGAAATAATAAGAATTAGGGTCCTAAGGTTAACTGACTTATGTCTTATAGGTTGGTCCAAGTACCCATACCCCTAAATGGTACTTGTACAGTGGATGTTCCAGGCACATGATTGGAACAAGGAGCTTGCTGAAGGATTACACTCCATTAAATAATCATCCCAAAGTCATCTTTGGTGGCTCAAAAAGGGGAGCGACAAGAGGTTATGGTAAGATCTCTAATGGCATTATCATTATCACAAAAGTAGCCTATGTGGAAGGGTTGCAATACAACCTGATAAGTATTAGCCAACTGTGTGATCTTGGCTATTATCACAACCCGCATTTTCTCTTAATTTATTGGGTATATCAAAGTAAGACAAAACACGTGTCGTGATTCCACGTCGTGCAGGGGATAACTGCAAATGCTCAGGAAACCTCCAACTCTAAAAATTTTATGAAAATACAAAGTTATGATGTGAGAAAAAAATGTTTCAAGTTAAGTTTTGGTGGTCATTTCCCTTGGCTCAGTGGATCAACTAATTCAAAACTGGAAATATAAGTTTAAGCTGCGGAACATACCTTGTTTTAATATTAATTGACATCCTACATGAGTAAGAACGTCCATCTTGGATAACTCATGGTATGTAAGACTCTAGATTTAGTATAAGTATAAAAATTAGTTTGTACGTTCAATAAGATATAGTGACTTTAGCTTTTAGAAAATGATATACCTGAGATAGAAGTAATACTTTTTAAATTTAAAATATCTAACATGCAACCTATCATAAAGCCTTCTCAGAGGGCAAGTAAATTTATTAAGTCATACATAAATAGGCTTAGCAGCTAGCAAGTACTTAATATTAAACAAAAAAATCCAGTGGGCGTCAACAACCTGACACGAACCCACTAAAAGATATGTATGTCTGAACTAAAGGGAAACAATAATAACTATTTCATGGTCGGTGAAGGAAGGGACAGCTACAGCCACTGCCAAAGGCAAGCAAGCTCCAAAACCTAGCCGCTCAACGGGCTACTTATCCAAACCTGAGGCATTCAAAGAAATAATACCACAGCTAGAATGAAAATACAAATGGTGATCAAAGATCAAAGAGTTAGAAAAAACCAAAAAGGAATAAAGGGCTACCAACCCAACATAAGGAAGCCGACAAAACTCGGCAAATTAATCATATGACGATGGTGAAAGATTACTTATTGAGTTTAAAAGAAAGAAAGATGATCAAGTGCAAAATGAAGCCATACTTCGAGAATATCAGCAAAAGTAAGCAGAATAACATATATCTGTACAATATGAGGAAAGATACTTAATAACTCTACTCATATGAATCATTACCACGGGTAAGAAATGGTCCAGAGTCAAAGGCCACATTGTCCAACCCGAACTTGTAGACTCAACATATTTCAAGAAGGTACTGTAGTGGTGGCAGCATTGTCCAACACAATCCGATAGTCCAATTGTCTTAACAAGACAGTAGGGTGGTGGCAACATTGTCCAACTCAACCAAACAATCTAAATATATTTAAAAACAAGGTGTCGTGGTGGTGGTAACATTGTCCAACTCAACACACAGACCAAAAACAAGCCTAGCAGTGTAATGATTCACAATTTAGCACTAGGTTGGTGGTCTGTTTTCCATTTCAAACCCAAAGGCCACACTAAACACACATAAACATCAATAAAACTCTAACCAAAACACTAGATCTCTCTTTATAACAAAATGGAAGAAAAAACCATCCTAAGCCAAACTTGATGAATTAGACCCAATTCGGCGAAAATTTCTCTAAGTCCCCACTGATTCGTCGAGTATACTCGACGAATATAGTAGATACATGACGAATTATACTTGGCAAAACTTGGGGACCAGCAAAATACAACGATTCAACGAAAAACCTAAGTCCACAGAAAAGCGGCGAGTCAACTCGACGCAACTTGGAGTGCATTCAATGCGCTCGACGTAAACCAACTAAACTCAGCAATTCTGCCTTCACATAATGTCGCGTTGAGCTCACTCAATGCCGCATGGAGTTCACTCAACATCGCGTTGAGTACACTCAATGCTTTTGACTTAGTCTCATAGACCACCCAACACCAAGTCTTTACTCAACGCCAAGGCTTCACTCAATGCCAAATTGGCATTACTCGGAGAATTCGTCGAGATTACTCAACGAATTTGAATTAGACTCTAATCTCACTCAACGCCAAGGCTTATACTCGACGGACTCAACGCTTTTACTTAGCGGAGACAGAGACACTAAACACCGAGACTGTTACTCGATGAAATCGATGCCTATTACTCAATGAACTTGATGCCAAGTTAACCTCGCTCGACGCCAAGCTTATATTCGACGAATTCGTCAAGTTTACTCGATGTATTGGACTTAACTAAACTATATCTGACAGATTTTATCCCTTTATACGTGACGATCTTTCCATAGATTAACTGTCTTAGACTCGACGTGTTTTCCCCTATCCGGATTAAATCCTTGACCAGCGAATCACTCAGGCTATCTCCTATACTCATGCAGAATTTATCCTGGTCAGTACTTCTACACAGCACAGCAAATCGGCAATGGCCGAACCCAACACCACTCCTGAATACTAAGGAAAGAAACAATGTAAGGTACATAAAGGAAAAGAAGCTTGATAATGGGAAGAAGTCACCACTTGCCTCGATTCGAAATCCGGCCACACAACTCTCCTGCCCACTAATCTGGCAGCAAGAACGCCTAAGCAACAAAACCTAAAACTTTTTGAGAGGAGAGAAGGTTAGAACTACATACCTTAATCCCTAAAATCCAAAAAACGGGAAAAACTCACCGTAGAAACGTAGATCTCGGTGAGAGCTATCCGGATATACTCTCCGACAATATTTTCGAGCAACAACGCTCCTACAATCGGCGGACAAAAGCCTAGAAGTGTCCGCCGTTCTTGCTCTTTCGCATAATAGGCCGACAGTGTAGGGAAGATGACGATGAATAGGGTTACGTCTAATCGCAAGGCTATTTATAGAGACTGAATAATATATTATATTATTATTATAATTAAAACCTCTGATTATCCAAAACTTGAACTAACTAAGATTTCTATGAAAATCGCACCGTAGCTAAATACCGACGCAACGAATCCAACGGCGAAGTACAAATCAAAATCTGACAAAACAAACTAAGGTAAACACTCCCTGAACACAATATTCCAAAAAAAGGCTCTGTCGTGTTCCAAAACAAACCCCGGCTCGCAAGGGAATGTCAAAACTCACAAGAAATTAGCCATGCTAATATTCTAATTCAAAACCATGGGCACTAATGAGCAAAAAGCCATGATCCAACAATGGCACCTGTTAACCAAGTGTCAAAGTAACGCCCTAACGTCAAAATATGTCACTAAACTAATTTAAATAAACCTTGGAAAATTAGGGGCGTTACAACCACTCCCACTTAAACAAAGTTTCGTCCTGAAACTTTACGCACAAAAGATTCCACTATGGAAGGAGAATAATCAAAGATTATAGAATAGAAATACATATCGAAAGAAACTAGGAGAACAGATAAGGATGAGCCTCCCTCATCGCTGAATCCAACTCCTAAGTCACGCACCCCACATCTTAGTTATTCCACAAAACTTTAACCCTAGGTATGGTCTTCCTTCGCAACACTCGATCTTGAGTGTCCAGAATGTGAACATTCACTTCGACATAAGAAAGATTAGGATCCAACTAGGGCACAAAATCAAGAACCTTTCGGTCTCTAAGCACACAGTTCCGCAACTGTCTTACGTGAAACACATCATGCACACCCGAAAAACTTGCGGGTAAATCTAGCCAATAAGCAGATGTTCCAATATGTTCAACAATCTTTAAGGGTCCCACATACCTAGGGTCCAACTTATGGTTCTTACCAAACCTCTTGAAACCAAACATATGGGAAACATCAAGAAACGCCATGTCCCCAACCGCAAATTCCAATTCAGTCCTGCGTTGATTGGCATTCTTCTCATAGCACCCCTGAGTTATATGAAGCTTCTCTCGAATATGTTTCATAGAAATATTCATTTCTTCCAAGGCTTCTGGACCCAACAATGGTCCTTTACCAACCTCAGCCCAAAATAAGGGACTTCTACAATGTATCCCATACAAGGCTTCAAATAGGGCCATCTGGAAACTTTCTTAGTAACTATTATCATATGCAAATTCCATTAATCTCAAATGCTCGTCCCACGCTCCTCCATGGTCCAAGATGTAACATATGATCATGTCCTCCAAAATCTAGTTAACTCTTTCCATTTGACCATTTGTCTGCGGATTTAGGGTGGAATACCTCAGATCGGTTCTTAATCTGTCTTGTAAACTTTTCCAAAAATGAGACATAAACTTGGAGTCTCGATCCGAAACAATACTAATAGATACTACATGTAGTCTGATAACCTCATCCAAGTATAACTCTGTTATCTTCTTCATGGAGTAACCAATCTTAAAAGGCACGAAGTGAGCACACTTCGTCAGTCTATCCACTGTAACTTATACAAAATCCTGTCCTCGGGGAGATCTCGGAAACACAGTAATGAAGTCCATAGAAATACTCTCCCACTTCCAACTTGGAATCTCCAAAGGCGTCAACTTGCCACTAAGCCTTACATGATCGGCCTTAACTCGCTTGCAAGTGAAACACTCAGATACGATCTTGGTTATACCGTTCCTCATTCCATACTACCAAATGATCTATTTTAGATCTCTAAACATCTTAGTAGAACTAGGATGGTAGGCAACATTGGAATCATGCACCTCACTGTACAGCTTAACTCGAATATCCTAAACAGCGGGGATGCAATATCTACCGCGGTACTTTAGAGTACCCGCATCATCGATTGAAAAGTCTGGTAATTCACCTTTCTTAGTTCTATTACGGAGGTGTTGTAAATCAAGATCGTCCTTTTGGTGTAGCTTGGTAAGCGTATTCCATGAGGTCTCCGCTACATCCAAACTGCACGTTGAGTCGCTACTTCCGACTGAGATACCCATTAACAGAAACTCTTTTACCAAGGATTCCACTGAAAGTCCAAAGATTTGCGCGGTATTTCTACTCAAGGCATCGACTACCACATTAGCTTTGGGCAAATGATATTGGATCTCAACATCATAGTCTGTGACATATTCTAACCATCTCTGACGGCATAAATTCAACTCCTTTTGAGTGAAGACATACTTCAGACTCTTATGATTCGTATAAAACTTGCACAATGCGCCATACAATAGATGTCTCCATAACTTTAAGGCAAAGATCAGAACAACAAACTCTAAATCATGTGTAGGGTAGTTCCTTTCATGAATCTTTAACTACCTCGACCAATACGTGATCATTTTTCCTTCTTGCATCAACACATGACCAAGTCCAACGTGATATGCATATACATACATAACATACTCCACTCCTTCAGTAGGCAAAGATTGAACTGGAGCAGTGCACAATCTCCTTTTCAATTCCTAAAAAGCTTCTTCGCACGAATCGCTCCACACAAATGCTGTATTTTTCTGTGTAAGCTTAGTCAGCGGCGCAGACAACGTAGAGAAACCTTCCACAAACCTCCTATAATACTCATCCAACCCTAGAAAATTTCTTTTCTCTTTGGGTATGGTAGGTCTGTTCCAATCCATTAAGACAGAAATCTTCTCTGGGTCAACAGAAATTCCATCCTTATTAACAAAATGACCCAGAAAGGAAACCTGAGGTAGCCAAAACTCACACTTACTTAACTTAGCATACAACTTATGCTCTCTTAAAGCAGCAAAAACTAACTGCAAGTGTTGGCCATGCTCCTCAGTACTGCGGGAATAAATAGATTGGAAGCTATAATACTCTTCCTTGCATTTGATACCTACAAAGGATACAGACAAGTAGAAGGGATCGATTTTGAACAGACATTTGCCCCAGTATCTAGATTGGAAGCTATAAGACTCGTCATTGCATTTGCTTCCTACTAAGGATTGAAATTCTACCAGATGGATGTGAAGTCAGCCTTCCTAAATGGGGACTTAAAGAAAGAGACCTATGTTGAATAGCCTCCAGGTTTTATTGATTCTAACTCACCTGATTTTGTTTACAGACTTAGGAAAGCTCTATATGGGTTGAAGCAAGCCCCTAGAGCATAGAATGAGAACTTATCTAGCTTCCTCATTGAGAACAAATTCTTAAGGGGGAAGATAGATAGATAAGACCCTATTCTAATGTCAAGATCATCCTAGACCAGATATATGTTGATGATATTATCTTTGGATCTAATGATGACAACCTTTGCATGAATTTTGCTAAACTTATGCAAGGGAAGTTTGAGATGAGTACTATGGGTGAGCTCAAGTTCTTCTTGGGACTCTAAGTAAGATAGACTGATGATGGTTTGTCCATATCCCAGTCTAAGTTCACCTGGTATTTGATTAAAAATATGGTATGGAGAATGCCTCCACCATGAAAACTCCCATGGGGTCAAGTATGCCTATAGACAAAGATGAAGCAGGGAAACTTGTTGATGAAACTTTGTATAGAGGGATAATTGTCTCCCTTCTACACCTCACCACTAGTAGGCATGACATCATGTATGTCACATGTGACTATGCTAGATATCAGGCCTGCCCTAAAGAATCGAACTACCCTGCTATAAAGAGACTCTTGAGATATCTTAAGGGCACACACGATCTTGGCCTTTGGTACCATAGAAATTCGGATTTTGAACTAACAGACTATTCATATGCAAATTTTGCAGGTTGCAAAGAGGATAGGATAAGCACTTCTGGCACCTGTCAGCTCTTGGGAGGAAGACTAATGTCTTGGAACAACAAGAAGCAAACAAGTGTTTCCATCTCAATAATAGAGTCAGAGTATATATCAGCAGGTAGTTGCTATATTCAGTTGCTATGGATCCAGCATCAGCTCCAGGACTATAACCTCAAGGTAAGTAAAACTCCTCTATATTGTTGTTCTACTAGTGTCATTTCTATTGCTAGGAATCCTGTCTCACACAGTAGTACTAAGCACATAGAAATTAGATATCATTTTATTAGGGAGCATGTGGAAAAGGAAGACATCAGTCTAGAGTATGTCCCCATAGACAAGCAAGTGGCTGACATCTTTATTAAGCCACTATATGAAGCAAAGTTCAACACTTTCAATTTTGAGTTGGGTATATTGAACTTGGTCTAGCGTCAGTTTCTCCTATATTACTTTTTGGTACATGATTTGTTCTTCTTGCAGGATATGAAGACCTTCAGTGGTAAGGAGACCAAAGTGTCAATCAGTAAAATGATGGTAAAAGATTCTTCTGTTGAGGGGGAGCAAGTCCAGTAGCTGTAGGAGCAGATTCAACCTCATGAAAAGAGGAAGCTAGTAGCTGCACCAATAGGATCATCTTCAATCAGACATGGGGAGAAGGAAATCAAGACAAGCCAATTCCTCCTTTACTATTCTACAAAAGTCAAAAAGAGGGTGAGAATGAATTATTCAAGTAATGGCATCAGAGGCAGATCAAGTGATCAAGAAGGAATTATTCAAGTGATGGCATCAGCAGTTGATCAAGTGGTCAAGTACTATCAAGGACAAAATGAGATGATCAAGTCATGGAATAAATTCAGTGGGAGAAAGAAATGTTCCCACGCAATATTCAAGTGATGACACACCTTGCATCAAAACAGGGGGAGTAAGTGATGCTCACCATACAGGCAGGAAATGTGGTAACGTTCCTAGTTCTGTTCTTTTAAAATAGGACATTTTATTGCTCCATATGTTGTGTATGTCACTGACTAAAGAAATTTGAAAAAGGGTTTGTGACTACTTCAAATAGGGGGAGATTGTTGGGTCCATTGATCCCAATGTCACAGATTTGTATGAAGTCAAGCAAGTCAATGACATACACATAAGTTCTATTTAATGTGTGTTTAAGTTCATGCATGCAGGTTAGTCCTCATCACATTAATTGGACAGGTGGACAACAAGTAGGCCGCTGGTCAGGCAGAAATTCTACTAAGTACACAAGGGTTGAGTGGAGAATGCTCACTCAATGCCAGAAGTCATGGAAAGATGTTGGCAAGCAAGGAATTCTGCTAATTCCACAAGCGTTAAGTGAATCAGGTTCACTCAACACCATATGCCAAATAAAAGCATTGTATCAGGTGTGGACAGTCAAAGTCTAAGTATCTTCAAGCAGAAAAATCGACCAAGTTCACAGACGTTGAGTAATGTCAATTCACTCAACACCATACAGCATATTCGTCAAGTAAATCACATTATGTGAAAGCCACAGACACTCCGTCAAAGAAAGAGATTCTAAGTCTAGAAGCGTTGAGTGAAGCCAGTTCACTCAATGCCACGTTGCATCAGTTGAAGACTAAGAAGAAAGATGCCAGAAAAGTGGCCAAGTCCACATGCATTAAGAGATGTCAACTCACTCAATGCCAAATAGCACAAAGTGCTGAGTCATGCTGCTGCAATCAAAGCTTAAGAAGAAAAATGGCAGAAAGAGACTAAGTATAAAAGAGTTGAGTGATGAAGCTTCACACAATGCTCTCAATGCCAAGATGAGCAGAAGCGGCCAACTATAAAAGAGTTGAGTGATGAAGCTTCACTTAACGCTCTCAATGTCATATAACTAAAAACATTGAGTGATGAAGCTTCACTGAATGCTCTCAATGCATAAGATGCAGAATGGCTCTGACAGTGGACTAAGGCTATTTGCGTTGAGTGAAGTCCATTCACTCAACGCACTCAGCACCTATGTTGATTCTGAGAAATTGGCTAAGTCTAGAAAGGGTGACGTCAGCATGAGTCAGCAAAGGACAACAATGTCAACACATTTCAAATTCTTTGCGGCAAAGATGCAGTATGCCTTTAATGGTGTCGGCGACCAGCTTTTCGATCTTCTATGAAAAAGGAAGGTGATATATCAACAAGTAAAGCTAGGCCCACGTCGGAAAGAGTCGTTGATCAGCGCTCTATAAGAAAGGAAAAGATTGACAGCTAAAAAAAGTAATTAGGGTTTTTTGAATACGCATAGAAGCAAAACTTAGTGTTCTTCCTTGCCATTATTGTCGAGCCTAAAGCACAAGTTCTGATCTGTTGACTTGAAAGCAAAAACAGAAAGGTTCTGAGATTTTCATCAGCGACAAGAAGAACAAAAGTGATTTCTGAGGAAGAGAAAAAGGTCAAGCAGAGCTTTCACCTTTCTGCAGTCAAGGTTAACTGTTTGAGGAAGAATCAGAAGTGTCAAATCCACAGTCTTCAATAGAAGGTCAGAATCTTGATTCTGAGTTACTTTCAGCACAAGAAGCGTAGAACTGAAGATCTTTTAACTTGTTACTGTGAAGAAGCAAGGAGAGAGAATTTATCAGGCCAGGAAGTTAGTTTAACATCCCTCAAATAACTAGACCCGTAGGAGTGGTTTTGGCATGATTAGGTCATGACAAAATCCAAGGAAGCTCAAGAATATCAAGTGAATCAAGGTATGAAGGTGGAAATCACCATGGTCTGCGTATAGCCCAACCTAATCACCAAAACTAGGGTTTGAATTTTGAGCTTCAACTTGATCCCTTGACCCCACCGCAACATCCCTAACCCTTTAAGAGGTACATTGGGTTACTAAGGACCCATTGGGGTCAACCCAAAGTGTCAAATTGACCAAAGTCAACACTAACCCTAAAGTGGTCAAAGTGCCTTATTATAGGTCAAGTGTCCTCCAAGGTGCCAAACCAAACCAACTCAAGTCTCCCTAGACCTTACGGGGAGGCCAATGAGTCACTAAGGATCCCTTGGGGTCAACTCAAAAGGTCAAATTGTCCAAAGTCAACTCAACCCTAAAATGTGTCAAATTAACTCATTACCTAGCCCAATCCACTTGGGCTAAGCCCAATTTGAGTTATCTACAAGCTTTAGGAGGCTGATATTTACCTAAAATGCCACTCAAATTATAGAGGGGTGACCAGGAGAGAGAAACCAAGTTTCCCCTTTAATGGAGGAGAGAGAAAGTGAAGAAGTAAAGGCCATTCATGGCCAAGGGAGTCCAAGGGCCTCCCCAATTTCAGAGAGTTCATTCCCCCATCAGTTTTGAGAATATCAAGAGCCTCTTATGGCTGATTAGAGGCTGAATCCAGTGGATATAGGAGTGGCCGAAATTTCTTTCCCATGGCCATTAATGGCCATTGAAGCTTAGACCCTTCTTCTCCCCTAATTGATTTTTTTAAAAGCTTGCCCAGACCCAGAGCAGCCGTTTCCACCATTCCGTTGAAGGATCTGAGCCCTCTGGTAGTGTGGTTGCTGGGCACTTAAAATCACCATCACTGATAATGGTGACACGATGATCGGCCCTACTTCAGCCACCCCAGAAGGTCAAGTCTTCCTCCTCTCTCTCTCTCTCTCTCTCTCTGTGGATAGATCTCCATCTATTGGCCCCAAGGTTTGGGTTCAATTGGCCCTAGATCAAGGGATCCGAGAGCTTGCTTTTTCAAGCTTTTCTTCCATCCACCATTCACTGTTCCGGCCATCTTCGGTCGGTCTACCACCGTGAATCGCCGGCCACCACTTCAACGAAGGTGGTGGTGGCTGTGGCCGACCGGGAAGGGCATGGGTGGCCATGAAATCACGTGAAAATACCTCCCAGGATGGGGCAATCTGAACCATTGGCGTGATGGAGAAAATGAACGGATTTCGTCTGTTAGCGCGTCAAGATTCGTGCTGCCCGATTATATTAAGGATTATTATTATTTCTTTATGTCACAGTTATTGCAGTATTTTGAATTAAATATTAAAAATACTTAGAGCCCTCTATTGGGAAAATGACAAACATAGAAGTTATATCCCTTGAGGTATAGTTTATTTTAAAATTTATTTTAACCCATTTCGGTTAGTAGTCTGACTACAACACTCAAAAAGGTACAGTCTATACATATGGTTAGCCATAGACTAAATTGAGTGTCCCCATCAATTTTGGCATCTAAATGATTTGGAATTTGGCCTGATGGTCACTCAGTTCTATAACCCTTGAAAGTCCACTTAGTGTCAACTAGCTTTACCTATGGGGGGGGGGGAATAGGTGACGTGCAGCGTTTTTGCGGAATTAAAATTGTACCTGCACACAAAAATAAAACAGCACAGCAAATAGAGTACACAAGCTATTTATAGTGGTTCCCCGATTTGGGTACATCCACTTTCCCCCTTCGACCTATCTCCCAACACGGGACGACTCGGTCTCTTCACCAACAGGATTGAAATCCAATCCTTGCACTATAGGAAGGAACCCTTCCACACGTAGCAGTCAACACTCCCACAACACGGGTTGCACCCAACCCTTACAACTCGGAACCAACATTCCTTTTCAACAAAAATGAACTAGAATGTACAAGAAATACAAACTACGTTTGGAGACTAAGGTGTCCCTCTTCGTTGACGACGTGTTCTTGAAGTCCACGAAGAGTCCACGACCCTAGATCTCACTTGGAAAGAATCTCCCCGGAACCGGCGGCGGCAAGAAGGGCGGCGGCTTGGTTCACGGGATCGGCGGCGACAATGGTGTGCGGCTGCTGTACTTTGGAGATTCTAACTTCGTAGCAAAGCAAGCAAGGCCTTCCAATGGTCACACTAGGATCGGTCGTCTCGATCGATTCGGACGGGTAAGGTTTTCCCGATCAACAAATCAAGAGACAAGGGATCTCTGGTTAGACACGTGAGACTCTACGCTTGGCTAAGCTTCTGTCGCCGGAAGATCAGGAAGAATCGCGATCAAAAGCAGCAACCAACTAGCACGATCGGCGACGGCGACGGCGGAGCAGTTTCGCGATATTAGGTCTAGATCGTCGCTCGGCTTCTTTCTGTGTGTCTGCTCTGTTCAAAATATGCGTATATATATATGGTGGAAATACCCCATTATAACCGTTATGGGTCCCACCTGAAGAAACCCTAACCCCGGTTCAGAACAGTGCCAGCGGCAGAATCCGGTCCAGCGGTTTCCAGGAAATTGCCCAAGGCAAAATCGACGAGAATCAAAGTTGATTCTCGCCGATTCGGCGAGAATCAGAGGTGATTCTTGTCGAATCGTCGAGACTCAAAGGTGACTCTCGATGAAGTAGACTTGTTTGCACGCTCAGAGAAAGCTGGAAAGAGACGGCGAGAATCAACCAGTGATTCTCGACGATTCGGCGAGAATCACTAGTGATTCTCGCCGAATCGGCGAGAATCACTTGGTGATTCTCGTCGATTATGACTTAGCGCCAGAATCGCATGCTTTGATGTAGCCGGATAGAGACGGCGAGAATCAGTCGGTGATTCTCGACGAATCAGCGAGAATCACTAGTGATTCTCGCCGAATCGGCGAGAATCACTGGGTGATTCTCGTCGATTCTCACTTAGACGATTTTTCGTCTTTCCATCCATGAGCTGTTCTTTGACCCATCCTTGCTCCTTGTCTGCTCTTGCATGATCACAGCCCTGTACTTGAAAATAAGTACACTCCAATAGAGAGAGTACACGTAGGCCAACACACTGATCTGCTCAACGAGGGATTACATCGTGCAGACCCGTGTATATTGACCTACTGCACCCTGACATTGGTGTGCACTTAGCATGGAAAAACTGCAAGCACAACTTGAAATATTTTGTCAAATACATTGTCTATTTACCTTAGCTTGTCCAGGAGCTTCTTCAAATCAGGTACGTTGTGGATACAATACCCAACAATCTCCCCCTATTTGAAGAAGCCTAAACCCCACAAGCTAAGGTGAATAGAGCATGTGGGAAAGAAAATCATAAACTTGAAATTGAGTTGAGTGAGCTATTCATTACCAATACCAATTTCTTGGGAGCAAACTTGGAGCCACCTTAGCCTTAGCCGAGAGGGTAACCTCCCCCTTTTCGGCTTCTGCAAATCTGGGTATGTTGTATTTGACCCCTTGCTCCCCCTCAGTTCTTGCACCTGTGCTCTCACTTGAGTTCCTGGTAGAGGCTCCCCCTAGATGCACGAGCCTGGAGCTTCTATATTCTTCATTCCTCATAGTTTAGCATCCCCAATTCAGTTTTGAAAAGACTGAACTTGGCCTCGTCTAAGGGCTTTGTGAATATATCTGCAATCTGCTTGTCCGTGGGGACATAACAGAGAGAGATGTCCTTGTTCTCCACGTGCTCCTGAACGAAGTGGTATCGTACTTCAATATGCTTCGTTCTGCTGTGCGATACCGGATTGTTGGCAATTTCAATTGCACTGGAGGAGTCGCAGTACATTGGTACTTCCTTGAACTGAAGGTCGTAGTCGGCTAACTGGTTTCTGATCCATAGGAGTTGTGCGCAACAGCTGCCTGCCGAGATGTACTCAGACTCGGCTGTGGAGGTTGCAACACAATTCTGTTTCTTACTATTCCATGAAATAAGCCTTCTTCCAAGGAATTAACACGTCCCGGAAGTGCTTTTCCTGTCATCCCTACTCCCTGCAAAATCAGCATCTGAAAAACCTATTAGCTCGACATCATTGTTTCTCGGGTACCACAAGCCAAGATTGGGAGTACCTTTAAGGTATCTTAGAATTCACTTAGCAGCGACATAGTGAGATTCCTTAGTGTTCACCTGATATCTGGCACAGACACATGTGGAGAACATGATATCCGGTCTACTGGCAGTAAGGTAGAGCAGGGATCCAATGATGCTTCTGTATTTGGTTTCATAGAAAGGTTTACCTTTCTCATCCTTATCTAGAGACATAGTGGATCCCATTGGAGTCCTCATAGAGGTTGCACTCTCCATACCGAATTTCTTGAGGAGTTCATTTGTGAACTTCGTCTGAGAGATGAAGATTCCATCCTCAGACTGTTTCACTTGAAGTCCCAAGAAATACTTTAGCTCTCCCATGCTGCTCATTTCAAACTTTCCTTGTATAAGTTTGGAAAACTTTTTGCAAAGATTGTTGTCCGTTGAGCCGAATATTATGTCATCGACATAGATTTGCACCAGCAAAATCTTGCCTTTGACTTCCCTGAGAAACAATGTCTTATCTATTTTACCTCTAGATAACTTATTCTCAAGAAGAAAACTTGATAAAGTCTCATACCAAGCTCGTGGAGCTTGTTTTAACCCATATAAAGCTTTATTAAGAAAATATACATGATTGGGATAAGTAGGATTGACAAAACCTGGGGGTTGAGCGACGTATACTTCCTCTTTCAGGTCTCCGTTCAAGAATGCTGATTTCACATCCATTTGATAGACTGTGAATCCTTTGTGCGAAGCATATGCCAGGAACAATCTGATTGCCTCGAGCCTTGCCACTGGTGCAAAGGTCTGGTCGAAGTCAATCCCCTCCTCCTGTCTATAACCTTGAGCCACTAGCCTGGCCTTGTTCTTTATGATGACACCATGTTCATCCAGTTTGTTTCTGAAGATCCACTTGGTGCCAATCACATTCTGCTTGTGTGGTCTGGGAACCAGCGTCCAAACGTTGCAACGTTCGAATTGATGTAGTTCATCTTGCATGGCCAGAATCCATGCTGCATCTTTGTTCGCCTCGTCGAACTTCTTTGGCTCAACCTGTGACAGGAAGCTAAGATGCAAAATTTCGTTAATAGTACCTCTTCGAGTTCTGACACTGACATGAGGATCTCCGATGATCTGATCTCTAGGATGATCCCTCAAGTGTCGGAGCTCTAGAAGTCTGGCGTCTGGAGCTTCGACTACTTCTTGGGCTTCTCCTTCCTCTAGGAGATTTGTTCCATTTTGATCTTCAACATTCCCAGATGACGTGGAGGTGGAAACTTTGACGTACTTAGGATTTTCATCTTTAGCGGTCTCATCGAGATCCAGCTGTTCAAGTCGTGCACATGCATCTTCAAGAATACCACTGGAAGAATTGCTGTTAAGCAAACTTCCTTCATCAAATACAACATTAATTGATTCTTCTACCACTAGGGTTTTCTTATTGAAGACCCTATATGCCCGACTGTGGGAACTATAGCCCATGAATATGCCTTCGAAGCATTTTTCACCAAATTTAATACGCGGGTATTTCCCATTATTCAGTACATAGCATCTGCAACCAAAGATCCTCAAGTAGGACATGGTTGGTTTCCTACCTCTCAGTAGCTCATAAGGCGTCTTACGATGATGCTTGTTGATCAATGCCCGGTTTTGTACATGACAAGCTGTATTGATAGCCTCTGCCCAGAAGTATTCTGCGAGAGAAGCGTCTTTCAACATTGTCGTGCAGGCTTCAATGAGAGTTCTATTTATCCTCTCCGCAACTCCATTTTGCTAAGGAGTGCGCGGGGAGGAAAACTCATGAAAGATACCTTGTTCTTCACAAAACTCTGTCATAGCGCCAGATTCGAATTCTGTTCCATGGTCACTTCTGATTTTGACCACTGGGCAGTTAAATTCGTTCTGAACCTTCTTGACAAAACTAGTGAAGATGTCAAACGTATCCGACTTTCGTTTTAAGAAGAACACCCATGTAAACCGAGAATGATCATCAACTATCACTAGCGTATAGGACTTGCCTCCTAAGCTATGAACTTGCATTGGACCAAACAAGTCCATATGAAGAAGATAAAGACATCGGGAAGAGTCTTTGTCTACAATGCTCTTAAAGGTAGCCCGAGTCTGTTTGCCCATCTGGCATACAGGACAGGGACTATCTTTGATGCACTTGATAACGGGAGCATCCCTTATTAAGTTTTTAGAAAACAGCATACTAATTGTTTTGAAATTAATATGTGTCAATCTCTTGTGTCATTTTTCACAAAGAGATGCACTGCCTG
The DNA here is from genome assembly GCA_039583875.1 of Platanthera guangdongensis. NCBI lineage: Eukaryota > Viridiplantae > Streptophyta > Magnoliopsida > Asparagales > Orchidaceae > Platanthera > Platanthera guangdongensis. The sequence continues at coordinate 57,039,164 of CM077165.1, forward strand.
TTGCCACAAGACATACGGGGGTAGATGAATCTAAACTGAGAAAATTTAAGCAGAAGATATTTCTGCTCCTAATGCCTGATAATACCGTCTCAGAAGAGGTGCGTGAAATTATCAGACATTTATCCTTGTAGAACTTAACGTCATAACCTTTGTCACATAACTGACTTACACTGATCAGGTTATGGTTTAACCCTTCAACATAAGCCACGTCGGTGATAGAGATTATACCGTTGGAAATCATACCGTAACCTCTGGTGACTCCTCGATCTGATCCTCCAAAGATGACTTTGGGTCCATTCTCGACTGGAGTGTAATCACGCAGTAGGCTTCTTGTCTCAGTCATATGTCGGGAGCATCCACTGTCCAAATACCAGATCGGCGTTTTGGTGGCCTTTGGACATTCCTGCAAAACAAAATTAATTTCCCTTAGGAACCCAATCGAACTTGGGTCCTAGATTCCTGGTTAGCATACTCCCCCTCGGTTGGTTAACCTTACGAGTGGTCGGCCTCGCAGTGCTAACATAGGGAGTCTCGTTATACCTCGGATTAAACCAGTAATCCACGGCAAAGTGACCGACTTTGCCACAACACAAACAGTCGAATCTGTTGCACCTCTTCCTAGGCTCCTGCCTTACCCTGGGAATGGTGGGTACAGCCGGGGCCTTGGATCTGGAGGTGGAGGCCTCATAGTGATTGCAGCCACATGACTTCTTCACCTTCTGTTTCGTCAGTATAACAGGCTTGACTCTTGGTGCCTGCTTTCCATTATGGCCGCTAGAGAATTGACCATAATTTCCCATGTGGATTTCCTCATAAGGTGCCTTGAGGGCACTCTCACCGAAGTTCCGGGGAAAGGTCCAACCATCAAATCGGCTCTTTGGCTTTGCAACCGAGGGCCGGAAATGATGACCAAAGGTTGATTCAAAGTCATGTTGGTTGCAAGGAAAGCTAGGCTTTCTAAACGCAACAGGACTGAGTGGAGCCTTTCCCTTTTCATCAGCAGAGGCCTTCTTGGCGGCCTTATTCTTCCTCTGGTTCTTGTTTCTCCTGGATGAGGAACCAGATACCACAACATGCCCCAAGCCAGCTCCTTTGGCCTGAGCAGAGAAGGTATCAACAACTGGAACAACAGTTTTTGGCATAGAGAAGCTCTTGACGATCTTCCTTTCTACCGCAAGTTATTCTTCCAACTTGTCGACTTCCTCCTGCTTAAGATCAAGGAGCTTAAGAGACTCTGAATGCTTTGAAGTCAGGACAAGGTGCTCCTGTCGGAGAGAAATCAAACTGGTGATCTCTTCCCTTAGGGAGACACTCTCACCATTAAGGAATTTCACTTCCTTTTTCTCAGCCTTCAATCTCTTACGACACTCCTCGAAAGTGTTGAGCAGAAGCTCATACTTCTCGAGGAGCTCCGCTTCACGGGCCGAAAGGCTATCCTCAGGGTCATCATCCTGAGACTCAGGATCAGAGTCGGAGTCGGAGAGAGGGGTGTGAGCTTTTACCTTCCCAGTAAATGGGGGGCATTCTCCTTGTGAGTAGGAGCGACCCACCAACCCGAAGTAGGCTTCCTCATCATCACTGGAGTCTGTGGAATCAGACTCACTCAGTGTCTTTGGTCTTTTGGCTATGTAGCTCCGCTCTTTCTTCTTATCTCTAGAGGATTTGTGCTCCTCTCCTTTCCCTTTTTCTCTCTTGCCTTGATAGCAGTCGGCCACGACGTGTCCTGGCTTATTGCATCCAAAGGAAAAAATGTCAGAGGAGCGATGTTTGTTCGGTTTAGAAGAATACCTGTCAGAAGAATAATTTTTCTTCTGAAGCCTGGAGGAGGAGCCGTCTTTCTTTCTTTGATTCCTCATCTTGAGGAACTTCTTGAATTCTCGGGTGATGAGGGAGAAATCCTCCTCAGACAGCTCTGAGCTGGAAGAGCATGGCTCGGAGTCCTCCTCCTCATCCTTTCTCCTGGCACGGTATGAAACCGCACCCTTACCTTTTCTGGAGTGAATGGCTTTTAGAGCCACAGTCTTTTCTTTGGCTGCAGCCTTCTCTGCTTCTTCTTCTGCTTTCCTAGTGTTCAGTTGAAGCTCATAGGACATCAGCTTCCCAAACAGAATTTGCGGGTCTGTTTCAGCTAGTCTGCCAAACTCTCGGATGGCGCAGATCTTTGTGTCCCATTCCTTAGTAAGGGACCTAAGGAATTTATCATTGAGTTCACCATTAGTGAACACTCTTCCGTATCCTTTGAGGGCATTGACAATCTTGAGGAAGTTCTCGAAGGTGACTCCGATCTCTTCCTTAGGCCCTTGTCTGAAGGCCTCATATTTCTGGTTCAGGAGGGATCTACGATCATCCATCACTTCATCAGTGCCCTCCATTAGGATAATCAGGCAGTGCCAGATCTCCTTTGCTGTCCTGCAGTTGCAGAAGTTCTGCATCATTGAGTCATCGACCGCACTGACCAGAATGTTCTGTGCCTTCTTGTCGAGTCCCACCAGCACCATCTCGTCCTTGTCCATTTCAGAAATTTTCTTTGGCACTTTCTGGGTAGGATCAATGGTGGAGGACTTAGTGGGAACATAAGGTCCCTCCTCCACGATCATGAAGAGTCGAGGATCAACTGCTTCCATGTAGAACCTGATCCTTTCCTTCCAGATAGGAAAGTTGAGCCTTGTGCACACTGGGATCTTGCCTGTGAAGTTGAGCCCGTCCATAGTAGATGTTTGCCTTCTTATTGACACTAGTGGCAGGATTCAACTCAAGGTGTTAACCTTTTTGATGAGAAACCTCCCTCTGATACCACTTGAAAGTCCACCTAGTGTCAACTAGCTTCACCTATGGGGGGGGGGGGAATAGGTGACGTGCAGCGTTTTTGCGGAATTAAAATTGTAACTGCACACAAAAATAAAACAGCACAGCAAACAGAGTACACAAGCTATTTATAGTGGTTCCCCGATTTGGGTACATCCACTTTCCCCCTTCAACCTATCTCCCAACACGGGATGACTCGGTCTCTTCAACAATAGGATTGAAATCCAATTCTTGCACTATCGGAAGGAACCCTTCCACACGTAGGAGTCAACACTCCCACAACACGGGTTGCACCCAACCCTTACAACTCGTAACCAACGTTCCTTTTCAACAAAAATGAACTAGAATGTACAAGAAATACAAACTACGTTTGGAGACTAAGGTGTCCCTCTTCGTTGACGACGTGTTCTTGAAGTCCACGAAGAGTCCACGACCCTAGATCTCACTTGGAAAGAATCTTCCCGGAACCGGCGGCGGCAAGAAGGGCGGCGGCTTGGTTCACGGGATCGGCGACGACAACGGTGTGCGGCTGCTGTACTTTGGAGATTCTAACTTCGTAGTAAAGCAAGTAAGGTATTCCAACGGTCACACTAGGATCGGTCGTCTCGATCGATTCGGACGGGTAAGGTTTTACCGATCAACAAATCAAGAGATAAGGGATCTCTGGTTAGACACGTGAGACTCTACGCTTGGCTAAGCTTCTGTCGCCGGAAGATCCGGAAGAATCGCGATCAAAAGCGGCAACCAACTAGCACGATCGGCGACGGCGGCGGCGGAGCAGTTTCGCGATATTAGGTCTAGATCGTCGCTCGGCTTCTTTTTGTGTGTCTGCTCTGTTCAAAATACGCGTATATATATACGGTAGAAATACCCCATTATAACCGTTATGAGTCCCACCTGAAGAATCCCTAACCCCGGTTCAGAACAGTGCCAGCGGCAGAATCCGGTTCAGCGGTTTCCAGGAAATTGCCCGAGGCAAAATTCGACGAGAATCAAAGTTGATTCTCGTCGAATCGTCGAGACTCAAAGGTGACACTCGACGAAGTAGACTTGTTTGTACGCTCAGAGAAAGCTGGAAAGAGACGGCGAGAATCAGCCAGTGATTCTCGACGATTCGGCGAGAATCACTAGTGATTCTCGCCGAATCGGCGAGAATCACTTGGTGATTCTCGTCGATTATGACTTAGCGCCAGAATCGCATGCTTTGATGTAGCCGGATAGAGACGGCGAGAATCAGCCGGTGATTCTCGACGAATCGGCGAGAATCACAAGTGATTCTCGCCCAATCGGCGAGAATCACTTGGTGATTCTCGTCGATTCTCACTTAGACGATTTTTCATCTTTCCATCCATGAGCTACTCTTTGACCCATCCTTGCTCCTTGTCTGCTCTTGCATGATCACAGCCCTATACTTGAAAATAAGTACACTCCAATAGAGAGAGTACACGTAGGCCAACACACTTATCTGTTCAACGAGGGATTACGTCGTGCAGACCCGTATATATTGACCTACTGCACCCTGACATTGGTGTGCACTTAGCGTGGAAAAACTGCAAGCACAACTTGAAATATTTTGTCAAATACATTGTCTATTTACCTTAGCTTGTCCAGGGGCTTTTTCAAATCAGGTACGTTGTGGATACAATACCCAACAACCCTAACATATCCAAAAATGGTAATTTTTGAATAACATTTCTCTAAAGTTTTTGAAAATATTTTGTAAAAATCTCAGCCAATTTTGGTTTGATTTGAGTAGGTATTGGTGTGACCAAAGTTTGGTCCCTACGGCGGAAATTAGGGCAAATGTGTGTTTGATGGGTTGATTGGCCAATCCTCATCCAAAAGGTATGAAACCATGGAAACTGACTTAATTTCATATAAAACACCCCCACAAGAGATTTTGGGTGGTTTAGGGTTAGAAATACCTAGAACCCTAGTGTGAACTCTAGGGTTGTGTTTTGGGCTAAAAGGACATGAGCTCATATGTCCTTGCAATGTCTTGGAACTTGGTAGATGAATTCATAGGGTGGAAATAAGCTCTAGAAAATGTTATTAAGTTTTTAGGAGCTTACATCCCCTTTAAAATCGTTTAGGACTAATTAGGGTACTTTTACTTATAATTTTATTGCATGATTATATGATCATGGGTGTTTATGAAACTTAGACAGTGATCTTATATAATGGATAATAATCTTTTAAAATTTTGGTGTTCATTTTGGAATAATATTTATAGTACTTCATTCACAAACCTAGTAATTGCCCTCTCAGTAAGAAAAAAATATTGAGTTATTTACTCACTGGAAAATTATGAAATTTGGCTTGAGGACAAATTAAGGCTTCATCATGCTCTGTGAATGTTTATAAAATTATTGGAAGCCTTTTCATATAAGATCCTTCACAAAGTGCCTTGCGGAGAATATTCTTAAATAATTTATTTATGTGGCCAAATTTGTTTGGAAAATTACTATATTTGGTTAGTTATCTTTTGTTGTCACTTTTAATGTTTAGTAATTTTAGTATAATTTTTAGATAATTATTTCTATTATTTCTTGCTTTGCCCTATTAATGAGGTTATTTAATAAATAATTAGTCTGGATGTCAAATCTTTTTGGAAAATTATAAATTTTAGTGTTTATTATTATTTTGATGATATACACTTGTCATAATTTTGTTGAGGTCATACCATGTAAGAAACGTATACTTGATGTTGAAAAGCATAGCTGGCCTAATTTTGCTAAAAATTAAATAATTGCAAATAAATTAGGGAAAATATTATATTCTGGATTCATCTTTAAAATATCATATTAGACCCCCAGTAAAATCTCAGGTCATTTTGATGAATATTTGGAGGGGGTCATCATTCATGCACGTCATGTAGCTTATTAGGTCTGCACATAGTAAACATGCAGAAATAAGATAACATGTAAGTCTTGAATGGGAAGGTGGGATAGATGGTGTACTAGGTTTGATCTGGATAAGAAAGAGGTCATAAGTAGGAGTCAAGTTGTGATAGTTGGGTTGACTAGGACGCAAGGTTTTTCTCAGGATCGATGGAGGAAGTCTAAATACACTTAGGTTTAGTTCAAGTGTCAGATCAGGAGATTTTGGACATGGGTAGATACTAACAATAATAAGTATCTTGCGAAAGGGAGCTTTGGACTTCATCCCATCGTAGTTCCTAGTGCCCTCGAGAGCCCTTCATAGGGAATGCCCTGGGTAGTCCAAGGTTAACCTTAAACCGTAAGACTAAAATGATTAAAGAGCAACTAGTAAGTTCTAAGGCTTCACTTTCACTCACCTCGATGACTCGGGAGGTTAGCTTGGTTTGGTCACTCAAGCGGTAGACTCAGTGGTTGTGGAAATGAGCAAGTTAGCTCGGCGAACTGAAGGCTGGGAAGGTAGTTGTAACAGATAGGTTAGTTCGGGGAGCCGATGGCTCGGGAATTTATGGCTGCATGTGCATAAGGTAGTGGGTCTTCGGTATTTGATGGACGTTCACACTGATGCTAATAAGCTGACTTGGCAGGTGTGGTTTACACTTAGGCAAGGAAAAGACTGGTGGATTTGCTAGCAGAGTACGCAGAGGCTCCTCAGCCTGTTCTTAGCATTGAGGCATACGAAGGTCTAGGTTAGGTGGTGTGAATGCCAACCTAAAGGTGGGTTCGACCAACCTACTACCATCATTTGCCACGACGGTAGGTACCTGAGAGTTTAGTTAACTCCAAATGGGGGAAATAAAGGCCTGTGCGCATAGAGTCGTGTGTATGTGTGTGTGTTGCACTTGTATGAATCATTACCATTAAACTCATATAACATAACATATCATATCATCATAACATTTCAACCCTTACCCCATAATGTATAAATTGGTATGAGACCTTTTATACGTTAGGCCTTGTAAAACGACCCCTTAGTTATAAGCTTGTGTGGGCATGCTTATAAACTAAGGTTACTTTCTTTATGGTTAACCGATACATTTATTTATGGTGCACTTTACTTTCTACTCTTTACTGCTCTATTACTTTAGTATTGGTCACTTGCATTTCTTTTTATAGCATGATGAAAATTATAATATAACTACTAGAATAGGTCCACCGTCACCTGCTTGCCCTCTCTCCACCATCATAGATTTCCTATCATTCCTCTCGCGCGGTGCCTAGGGGCCACTGGGGGAGGGGTGGGGGAAAACTTGGGTTAGTCTTTTTGACTAACGGTCAGTGGACCAAATATTTTAGGGGCTCCGGATGGGAGACAGGGAGCAGCAGTAGGAGATGCAGCACCAACGGAGTACAATGCATATGGAGGTGGGACAGTCTAGTACAGGAGCACAAGCCTCAGGAACCGTGAGTAATTATTATAGCTTGCTTCAGTGAGAGTGTTGTAGTAAGGACATGATGTATCGGGCAGGAGCCCATTTTATCTTTGTCATTTTACTGCTTCCGTTTTTGTTTCATTTCTTTGTGGACTGTGCTGTGATTCAGCTTTCTTTACACTACATGTGATTGTGGGCATAGACTTAATTGTTCTAAACTATGTACTTCTACTTCTTTGGTGATCATTTATGTCGGCAGGATCAACATTTTGTAGTGGAGATCTTCCCGAGGGTTGGTGTCACCGCAAAATGGCGATTCTTGGCATAAGACCCGGAGGGGAAGCAAAAAAATTGTCTTATAGTTAGACAAAAGGGAAATCTCTCTACTCTCAATCATTATAACCTCTCATTTATTTTCTATTGGATCCAGTCTTGGATCTGTGTGTAAGATTCCTGTGTGAATCTGAGTTATAGGCCTTTGTTATAAAGGCTGTGGTACGATCCAGTTTGGATCTGAATGTAAGATTCCTGTGTGAATGTGAGTTGTAGGCCCATGTTATAAAGGCTAAGTTATAGGATCCTTTGGATCTGAGATAGGGTTGTCCTTTCAGCCTGAGTTTTAGGGCCTTTGGGGCCTGAGGTAGTTGATTATTTAATCACTAAGAAGTAGGGCTTAGTGTTTGAGTTGTAAGTCTTGAATGAGACTGAGTGGTGCTGCGAGATCGTGTTGTAAGCTCCTTGGAGTCGAGTATTAGTGAAGATCCTTGTCTAAAACACTTTTAGAAAGGTGGGAGAGGAAGTGGACTTACCCATAATTTGGGGAACCACTATAAAATATCTATGTCTTCTGTTGTGTATCTTGAAAGCTAAACAAATTAATCATAAAGCATATGATAATCAGGTATAGGTCTAGATAACTTAAAAGAGAACAAAAACTAATTCACCCCCTCCCCCCCCCCCCTCACCCTTACTAAGGAGGTTACCCGGTCATATGCCTAGAACCACTGCCTTACGATGACACTAACAAACGGCCTAGTCGACACTACAAGTGTAAGATCCCATTTTTTCCCTTCACCACCTGGTCTTATTGTAACATCCCATTTCCATTAGACCCCCAAGAGTGGTTTTGGTCATGACAAAACACTAGGAAGCCCAACGGATCAAGTGAATAAGGCCATGGTGAAAATCACCTTGGTTTGCCTATAGCTCAGCCTTATATCAGCAAGGGGAGATCTGAACCATCAGATCCTATAGGAAGAAATAAACAGCCACACAAATTCCCTGAAAATAGCTCTTCCGGGTCTGACGCGCCCGTGTCGGCCCAGACACGCCCGTGTCGCCAGGCGTGTCGTCAGCTCGACGATCGTCGAGCTCATTTCGTCAACCAGAGGCGATCACGCCCACCCGACACGCCAGTGTCAGATGATACACGCCCGTGTCACCAGGCGTGTTGTCAGCTCGACTATCGTCGAGCTCATTTCATCGACCAGAGGGGATTACGCCCACCCGACACGCCCGTGTCGGATGATACACACCTGTATCGCCAAGCGTGTCCTCAGCTCGACGATCGTCGAGCTCATTTTGTCGAACAGAAGGGAACACGCCCACCCGACATGCCCGTGTCGGATGATACACGCCCGTGTCACAACCGTGTCACCAGGCGTGACACGATGGTTCTTGGCAGAATCGCCGTGAGTAGGAGAGAGAAATCTCCATTTTTCCCCAATGTGGAGGAGAGAGAAAGTGGTCATTCATGGACATTAAGGTGATACACCCCTCGGTATCCCTCCATTATGCTCCCATTCATCTTCCCTGATGAATTAGAGGGGATTCCAGCAGTTTCCAGAGACATTTAATGAAGGGGGGATGCATAGGGTCGGCCATGGGAGGGGAGGTGAAGAGGTCAACCATGGCCAAGAGAATTAAAGCCCCCACACCCCCAACCGACCCCTCCATCATCTTTAGAGACCTCTGAGGAGTAGATTTTCCCATTTTCCCGAACACCTAGAGCTCTCAGAGGAGGAAAAGCCATAGCACTGAAAGCTTTGAGGAGGTGCAATGGCGGCCGGCGACTGGAGTAAGGAAATGCTCCAAATGAGGTCCAATCCTCTTCCTCTCTGTTTGTGCTAGATCTAGATCTGTTTAGGTAGAGAAATCGGGCTCAATTGAGCCTGAATGGAAGCTTGTATTTTCGGATTTTTCATGAAAAAAGTGTGGTGTGAGTTCGCCGGAAACCGCCGCCTCCGGCGGCATGGTCGCTGCCAAATGCTAGCCACCACCTCAACGGATGTGGTGGTGGTGGTGGCCGGCCAGGGAGGTGGTCGGGGTTGCCGAAAAGTGGACTGGAAGAGGCTCCAGGTTGGTCCAATCACGGTCCTTGGCTGGAGGTTGAGGATGAGCAGATGCCGTCCGTTTTGATCAAGATATTTTATATGATATTATTGTTATTCAATTTTCTGGGAATTATTAGCTGTCGATGGTTTTAATTATTAAAAATACCTCGAGCCCTCTACTGTAAAAGTGGCCAACATAAAAACTGTAGTGCTTGAAGTCTAGTTTATTTAAAATTTATTTGAACCAATTTGGAAACTTGGTGTGATCACAGCACTCGTTTTGGTGCAACCTATACAAAGGCATGACCAGACATTAGAATGGATGTCCACTCCAAACTATACCTCCAAAAGACCTGAAATTTGGGGTATAGGCAACTCTTATCTATATCTAGGACCTATCCAAAAATCAGAATTTTTGGAGAAAATATTTCTATAGTTTTTGGAAAACTTTAATAATCCATGAAAAAATTAATTAGGTGTTCTAAACATCTCAAAACTCCACCAAATTTTTATGGGTGGGCTTAGAGGGCATGTTAAGGCTCTGGTAAAACTTTCACCTCATTTGGAGATGTTTTGGTTATGTATTGATCCAACCCTAGGTATACCCTTATAGGGTTAATTAGGTCAAGGAGCTATTTTGATGTTTGGTTGGTCAAATTACATCAACATAGGCTTATATTTTGGCCACTGATTTTATATGGCATGTAACACCCTTAAATGAGATTTTAGGTGGTTCGGGGTAGGGTAGCCCTAGAACCCTAGGGTAGGTCCCTTTTCTAGAGATTTTCAGGGTTTGAAGGTCATGGGGTCAAATGACCTTGGAATGACTTGGGACATGGTGAAAGGGCTTGTAGGGTGGCTATGGTCCTCTGGTTGAAGTTTTGTTGAATTTGGAAGCTTTTAACCCCCCTCGAATCCCTTCCCTAGTTTAGGGCACAAGACCCAATATTTGGGTTTAGGCAATCAAAACACCTCACAATAACTTGAAACTTGGCCAGGGTATTTCTCTGATAAAAAGAACTCTAAAATAATTTTGGTGAATTTTTTTTGGACTTATAAAATTAGTACTTCCTTTATAACCCTAGCTGTGTCCTTAAGTTTATTTTGCTTGCTATGATATTTTTGTCCTCTGAAAAGTTGTGAAATTTAGTATTTGGAAGATTTGCATCATGTTAGTCCCCTCTGTATTTTCATTGAAATTTTTAGATGAATATTTTAAGTACTTGTTTTATAAATTATGAATTGTGGATTTCTGATCAAAAACAGATTTGGAGCCCAATATTGCTATGAAAATTATGAAACTTGGTCAGGGAGTGTTCTATGTTAATATGTAGAATCTTGAATTTTCTCATAATTTTTATGTGATTAGAAACAGTACTTGCTTCACAAGCTTATAAATTTGGGAGATTACTTTTAATTAAATTCAGAACCACTCATTTATTGGAAAAATTGTAAAACTTGGTTAGGGTTAGTTTTAGATCATCATCTATCTCCTAGAATTTTGTCGTAATTATTAGTTGAATTTTATAGTACTTGCTTCAATAACCAATGGTTATGGAATTATTGAATTAAAATTAAATTAAGGGTTACTGTTCACAGGAAAAATTGGGAGAGTACCTCTAGGGTGTTTTTAGGGTATGATGGTTTTACTAAATTTTTATCATAATTTATAGAACAATATTGTTGGCCTTTGCTTCTTAAAATGGTATTATCGACTTTATGTTCTAAATTGTAGATTTGGGGCCTAAACAATTCTAAAAATTCTTAGACCTTGGATTTGTTGTAGAAATATTACCTAGTATTTATCATGATTTTGTGGTGGTATGTTACTGATTTAAAAGTGCATTTAATGTTCAAAGTAGTGCATCCGGAGTCTTAGGGTAATTAGAATGAATGCCCAATTAATTAGGAAGATTATGAAACTCTGGAGTTAGTCTAAATAGGTCATGGTAGACTTCCAGTAATTATTTTGGTTCTGTTGGATGAGTAAATGGAGTACCCTTTAGTGGCAGCATCATGTAACTTAGTACAGTCTGCATATAGTACATAGAATTAAAATAGGCTAGCTCGGAGAACTTGAACACACTTAGGGGAGCCACACTGAAATAAAAGAGAGGATTGGTCAAGGGTAGGAATCAATAATATTAAGTGCGTTGCGAAAGGGAACTTTGGGCATAATCCCATCGTAGTTCCTAGTGCCTTCGAGAGCCCTTCATAGGGAATACCGTGGGCAGTCCTGGGCTAACGTAAACTTTAGGGATAATATGGACAAGAGTAACCTCAATAATACCTCCACCTTGCACTCACACTTGTACATGTGGTGAGACAAATTGGTAATGAATGGATAGCATATACCCATGGTCGATGGGCTTACTGGTAGAGTTAAAGGGACTTGGAACTGTTTTGGTAGTCCGGGGAGCTGTATGCTCGAGGGCTAGTTTTTAGACTTGATGGTTTGGTGAGCTAGGGGCTCGGATATTTAGGTAAGGTATAATATACAAGCTTGCATGTGCATAACAATGGTGGGTCCTCGGTATTGGACGATCGATCACACCGTCGTCGGTACATTGACTCGGGGAGACTAGCTGGTTTGCTAGGAATAGTACGGAAATGTACGAGAGGGGCTAGGCTGGGTAGTGTGATTGCTAGTCTAGGAGTGGAGAGGCCCAACCCACTGTCTCTGTTGGCCACGATGAGAGGCTCCTGAGAGTTTAGCTGACTCCAAACTGCGGAACTAAAGGTCTGTGCGCATAGAGTCGTGTGTGTGTGTTGCACTTGCATGTTCATACCCTAGCATACTTGCATGTCATAGCATAGTCATTGCATTTAACCCCTGACACCTAACGTATAAATTGGTATGGGATAGTTTATACGATAGGCCTTGTAGAATGACCCCTTGGTCTATAGGGGTAATCCCTATAAATCAATGGTTACTGATTACTATTTGTACAGTTCTTACTTTCAGTTCTTCATGCTTACTTTACTACTCTGAATTACCTTTTATTGATTAACTCCTGCTGCACTTTTAATGTAATAACACTCCTGTTAGGATAGTTGTCATCTACTTGATTACGCCCTGGTATTTGGTCCTCCTTTTCACTTCCTTCCGCCTGGTGCCTAGGAGCCACAGGTAGAGGGGTGGAGGACTGTTGACTGGGTCTAGTTTGACTGACGGTCGTTTGACCACCATATTTTAGGCACTCCGGATGGGAGACAGGGAGCAGCCGCAGGAGACGCAGCACCAGCGGAGTACGGTGTAGATGGAGACAGGCCAATGTAGTTCGGGTGGACAGGCATCCAGATCCATGAGTGGAGCTGAGTAGTAATAGCTTTACTTTTAATGAGTGGCTTGTAGTGAGGTCTTTATGTACCGGGCATAAGTCTGTATATCATGGTGTGGACTCTATATTTGTCATGTGATTTCCTCTTTCTATGTTGTGGACTTGATTGTTTTCAGCTTTTCCAATCATTATACATTCTCTCTTGTTGATCAAAAAGGCTGGCAGAATTGGCATTTTGTAGTGGCGGCCTTCCCGAGAGTCGGGGCCACCGCAAAACGGCGATTCTAGGCATAAGACCCCGGTGGTTATTGCAAAAAAATGGGGTGTGACAAGTGGTATTAGAGGAAACCTCGATCTGAGAGAATGTAGTCCACAAAACATGGGACACCCCGCACGGGCTTAGTTTGAGGACAAACTAGCAGCGGAAGTAATGGTGTGCCCATGAGAGGAATCATGTGCAATGCTTCTAATAACGAAGAGTTTTAGGTCAATTTACTAAACTTAAGACCGTCTTTTTGTAGGGTGTGATGAATCCTCCCCTACCGCGGGGGACACCTCCGGCCCCGAATGTGGTTCCACCCCTGCCGGCTCAAACCCCGTTGCAGCAGACGGAGCTGGGACAAACATTGACGGCTATCTTGGAGTCCTTTATTGCACATCAGGCTCCGACTCCTCAGCCGAACCCCGGAGCGAACTGGTTGAGTGCATTCCGGGGCCTTGCCCCACCATCATACTTGGGGATGGAGACGGCAGTGCGCACATAGGAGTGGCTAGACATTATGCACGAGATGTTGGTGGGAATACAATGCCCGGTGGACCTGGCAGTATCTTTGGTGGTTTCTTGTCTGGAGTCGCATGCGAAGAGGTGGTGGAAGTCGGTGATGGACACCACTTATGCGGGAGTGGAGATCGCAGACATTACTTGGGAGGAGTTTAGGGCAACAATACTGAAGCATTTTGTGCCACAGTCCGCAAGGGATGAATTGGAGGATAGATTCTTGCAGTTGAAGCAAGGGAACACGACAGTTCTGGAATATCAACGGGATTTTACTCATTTGGCTCGGTTTGCGGATTCTTACAAGCTGGGTGATGTGGGTTACGCCAAGAGGTTCTACAAGGGCCTCCGTGATGACCTGAGGCAGGCCCTTTTTTTCATGTCTAATGGTACCATTGCCATGATCTTGGAGATGGCCAAGAAGCTGGAGGTGGACCAGCTTGCAGTCCGGGGCATGAAGAGACATGGGGATGATGCAGTGCTAGGAGGGAGAAGGGACCCGCAGAGAGGCCGGGTCATGGGAGAGAGAAGGAACGGGGATCAACCCCATCAGGAGGAAAGGCAGGAGGCAAGGGAGCAGGCAGTGTTGGCTCCGCAGTCGCTATAGATGAGGGAGGTGCCCAGGATAGGGCAGGGACCACCTACACCACAGCTGTGCTACCACTACCATCAGCCAGGGCACATTCAGATTAATTGCCCTATGAGAAATGGCGACACTCCTGCTGCACGGGGTGGCCCACCGGCTCACCAGATGGGAGGCCATGGACGTGGTCACGGACGCAGATTTCAGGGCGGTGAACACAGGCAGGATGGGGAGCAAATCAACGCTCTGGACTTAGCGCAGCCCCGGAACCCGAACAGGGTTATTGCAGGTATGAGAGTAATTTTAAGTATTGGTAGAACAACTACACAACCTACGTTAGAAAACTTTAGACCTAAGCTGTTTTTCCTTGAACTAATTTAGGAATCGTGATGATGTGCGAAAAACCTGCCCATACCCTATTTGACACGGGAGCATCACACAACTTTGTGTCGGAGGATTTTGTCAAGGATCTGGGCCAGATTCAATATTATATGGGAGATGTCAGGAGGGTGCGTCTCCCCAATGGAATGGAGATCCAGTCCACAGAGAAGTGCCTCCTGAAGGTTACCAAAGACGGGTTGACACTCGAGGCCCCGACGACGATCCTGAGAATGCCGGACTTCGACCTTGTCTTGGGCATGACATGGCTGGTCTGGAACCATGCCCAGATTGACTGCCCGGCGAGGAGGGTCGTGCTGAGATACGACGATACTTATGCGACATTCGAAGGTACTACTCTGATTTCCCTCCGCCTCCTTTCATCTATTCTGGACGTCAAGGCCCACCTGTAGGGAGACGAGGTATATCAGGTGCTGTTTGAGATGACTGAGGAGAAGGACCTAATTGTTAGCATTTCGGTGGTCTGTGACTATGCCAATATATTTTCAGAGTATCTGCCAGGACTGCCTCCGCATAGGGAGAAGGACTTTCAAATTCTGTTGGTGCTAGGGGCTAAGCCGGAATCCAAGGCCCCTTATCGGATGGCCCCAAGGGAGCTGGCAGAATTTCGAACACAGTTGCAGGAGCTGGTGGAAGCAGGATTCATCAGACCGAGTTCCTCGCCATGGGGTGCTCCGGTCATAT
Source organism: Platanthera guangdongensis (assembly GCA_039583875.1). Lineage (NCBI taxonomy): Eukaryota > Viridiplantae > Streptophyta > Magnoliopsida > Asparagales > Orchidaceae > Platanthera > Platanthera guangdongensis. The sequence continues at coordinate 57,054,336 of CM077165.1, forward strand.
TCGTGAAGAAGAAGGATGGGACACTTCGGCTGTGCATTGACTATCGAGCACTGAACAGGCTGACCGTCCGGAATACCTACCCGCTCCCAAGGATAGATGATTTGTTTGATCAGCTGGAGGGAGCCCATTTTTTCTCAAAGCTGGACTTGAGGTCAGGCTACTGCTAGCTGCGGAACCAGGAGGAAAATATCCTGAAGACAACCTTCAGTAGCAGATATGGTCTGTATGAGTTCACCATGATGCCCTTCGGGCTCACGAATGCTCCATCGGCGTTTATGAGCCTCATGAACCGGGTCTTCGAGACTTATTTGGATGTGTTTGTCATAGTATTCATAGACGACATCCTTATCTACTCCAGTACGGAGGAGGACCAAACACGTCATCTGGCACTGACTTTAGAGAGATTGCGGGAGCATCACCTCTATGCGAAGTTCAGCAAGTGTCAGTTCTGGTTGAAGGAGGTGGCTTTCCTGGGCCACATTATCAGCGGAGCTGGGTTAGCGGTGGACCCTGCAAAGGTTCAGGCAGTCAGGGATTGGCCACCACTAAAGACGGCCATAGACATGCGGAGTTTCCTAGAGCTTGCCAGTTATTACTAGAAATTCGTGGATGGGTTTTCTCGGATCGCCTTTCCACTCACTGCATTGACAAAGAAGGGCGTGCCCTTTGTATGGACGCCACTGTGTGAGACATCCTTCTAGGAGCTGAAGAACCGACTTATCTCAGCCCATATCCTAGCCCTTCCATCTGGGAAGGAAGGATTCCAGGTGTACACTGATGCATCATATCAGGGGATGGGTACGATGCTAATGCAGAACGGGCATGTCATAGTGTATGCCTCCCGCCAACTAAAGACCCATGAGAAGAACTATCCAGTACAGGACCTGGAGATGGGAGCAGTTGTGTTTGCACTGACGATATGGCTACACTACCTCTACAGAGTCCACTGTGATATATACTCAGATCATAAGAACCTTAAGTACGTGGACACACAGAAGGAACTGAATATCAGGCAGAGGAGGTGGGTGGAGTTTTTATCGGACTATCAGTGTGAGATTCACTACCACCCAGGGAAGGCGAACGTGGTAGCGGATGCACTGAGCAGGATTGCCACCACAGCGGGAGCAGAGTCTCAGTTGATGTCAATGGAGCTGTTGTAGAGTCTGGAGGACATGCATATTACTCTGGTATTATCTAACGACCCCGAGCTCTATGAGGAGTACTTGACCGTGATGGGCGTCAACAATGATATTCGAGACAGAGTCAAAAAAGGACAGAGGCAGGATGCCAAACTAGAGCCCATCTTCCATGCCTTAGAGGCAGGCGCTGCAGGAGACTATACACTGAGGGATGGCCTGGTGTATTTCAGAGGATGGGTTTATATACCGGAGGGAGGCCAGATCCAGGAGGAGATTATGATGGAGGTGCACTACATCCGGTATTCGGTGCACCCGGGAATCACGAAGATGGCGGCAGATTTGAAGAAGACGATGTATTGGTCAGCATGAAGAAGGGTATCACCTACTTCGTGACTCATTGTGAGACATGTCAGCTAGTGAAGGCGAAGTGCAGGAACCCCGCAGGACTGTTTCAACCACTCCCGGTGCCAGAGTGGAAATTCAACGACATAGCCATGGATTTCATACATGGGCTTCCCCGGTCTCAGACGGGGAATGACTCGATCTGGGTGATCGTTGATCGGCTGATAAAGGTGGCTCGATTCATACCGATCAGGAAGGACGACTCAGTCGGAGTGCTGGTGCGGAAGTTTGTGGAGCAGTTCATTCGCTACCATGACGTGCCCAGGTCAATAGTGTCAGATCGTGATGGGCGGTTTACGTCCAGGGAGTGGCGGTCAATTCAGGCATATTTGGGAACCCGCATGACTTTTAGCACAGCCTTCCACCCTCAGACGGACGGGCAGACAGAGTGCACCAACCGGACATTGGAAGATCTGCTACGACTGTGCATTCTGGACCGAGGAGAGACATGGGAGAAGATGCTGCCATTGGTAGAGTTCTCAAATAACAACAGCCATCAGTCCAGTATAGGCATGGCTCCCTACGAGGCCTTGTATGGACGAAGGTGCAGGACACCGTTGTCATGGATATTGGATGAAGACCCAAAGGTCCTAGGCTCAGAATTTGTGGAGTACACCGAGGCCCAGGTGAGACTAATACGGGACCGGATGTTGGAGGCGCAGAGCAGACAAGCTAAATATTACGATGCGCAGCATCGACAGTTGGAGCTTCAAGTAGGAGACAGAGTGTTCTTGAAGATACGGTGGATGCACGGAGTCTCTTGAATTCGTTGACGGAGGAAGAAGCTCAGCCCGAGATACATGGGGCCCTACAAGATCCTGGAGCGGATTGGCCCCTTAGCATACAGGCCGGAGCTGCCGCCAGAGCTGGAAGGCCTGCACGATGTTTTCCATGTCTCCTCCCTCAGGAGGGCCCTATTACGTCCAGATCAGCAGATAGACACCACATATGGGCCGGTAGCATCTGATCGGTCAGTGCACATAGAGCCGGTCTGGATTGACGACGCGGATATGTGGGTCTTACGCCGCAAGAAGGTCCCGCTAGTCAAGGTACTTTGGAGAAATCACGGCCAGGAGGAGCACACCTGGGAGACATGGGACTTAATGCAGTAGAGGTACCCGGAGCTCTTCGCCTCAGGTAAAATTTTTTTAAAAAAAATATTGGGATGTTACAATTAATACTCTGGTAGAACACCGCAGGGCTAACCATAATTTCGGGGATGAAATTTTTTTTATTATGTGTTGGGATTTGTAACATCCCATTTCCAACTAGACCCCCAAGAGTGGTTTTGGTCATGACAAAACCCTAGGAAGCCCAAGGGACCAAGTGAACAAGGCCAAGGTGAAAATCACCTTGATCTGCCTATAGCTCAGCCTTATATCAGTAAGGGGAGATCTGAACCATCAGATCCCATAGTAAGAAATAAACAGCCACATAAATTCCCTGAAAACAGCTCTTCCGGGTCTGATACGCCCGTGTCGGCCCAGACACACCCGTGTCGCCAGGCGTGTCGTTAGCTCGACGATCGTCGAGCTCATTTCGTCTACTAGAGGGGATCACGTCCACCCGACACGCCCATGTCGGATGATACACACCCGCGTTGTCTGGCGTGTTGTCTGCTCGACAATCGTCGAGCTCATTTCGTCGACTAGAGGGGATCACGCCCACCCGACACGCCCGTGACGGATGATACACGCCCGTGTCGCCAGGCGTGTCCTCAGCTCGATAATCGTCGAGCTCATTTCGTCGAACAGAATGGAACACGCCCACCCGACATGCCCATGTCAGATGATACATGCCCGTGTCACAGCCATGTCAACAGGCGTGACACGGCGGTTCTGGGCAGAATCGTCGTGAGTAGGAGAGAGAGAAAGCTCCATTTTTCCCCCAATGTGGAGGAGAGAGAAAGTGGTCATTCATGGCCATTAAGGTGATATACCCCTCGGTATCCCTCCATTATGCTCTATTCATCTTCACTGATGAATTAGAGGGGATTCCAGCAGTTTCCAGAGACATTTAATGAAGGGGGGATGCATAGGGTCGGCCATGGGAGGGGAGGTGAAGAGTTCAACCATGGCCAAGAGAATTAAAGCCCCCACACCCCCAACCGACCCCTCCATCATCTTTAGAGACCTCTGAGGAGTAGATTTTCCCATTTTCCCGAACACCTAGAGCTCTCGGAGGAGGAAAAGCCATAGAACTGAAAGCTTAGAGGAGGAGCAATGGCGGTCGGCGACTGGAGCAAGGAAACACTCCAAATGAGGTCCAATCCTCTTCCTCTCTGTCTGTGCTAGATCTAGATCTGTTTAGGTAGAGAAATCGGGCTCAATTGAGCCTGAATGGGAGCTTGTATTTTCAGATTTTTCATGAAACATTGTGGTGTGAGTTTGCCGGAAACCGCCGCCTCCGGCGGCATGGTCGCCGCCAAACGCTAGCCACCACCTCAACGGATGTGGTGGTGGTGGTGGCCGGCCAGGGAGATGGTCGGGGTGGCCAGAAAGTGGACTGGAAGAGGTTCCAGGTCGGGCCAATCACGGCCCTTGGCTGGAGGTTGAGGATGAGCGGATGTCGTCCGTTTTGATCAAGATATTTTATATGATATTAATGTTATTCAATTTTCTGGGAATTATTATCTATAGATGGTTTTAATTATTAAAAATAACTCGATGCTTCTACTGTAAAAGGGGCCAACATTAACATTGTAGTGCTTGAAGTTTAGTATATTTTAAAATTTATTTGAACCAATTTGGAAACCTGGTGTGATCACAGCACTCGTTTTGGTGCAGCCTATACATAGGCATGACTAGACATTAGAATGGATGCCCACTCTAAACCAGACCTCCAAAAGACCTGAAATTTGGGGTTTGGGATATTCTTATCTATATCTAGGACTTATCCAAAAATCAAAATTTTTGGAGAAACTCTTTCTATAGTTTTTGGGAAAATTTAATAATTCATGAATAAATTAATTAGGTGTCCTAAACATCTCAAAACTCCCCCAAATTTGGGTGGGTGGTCTTAGAGGGCATTCTAAGGCTCTGGTAAAACGTTCACCTCATTTGGATATGTTTTGGTTAGGTATTGATCCAACTCTAGGTATACCCTTATAGGGTTAATTTGGTCAAGGAGCTATTTTGATGTTTGGTTGGTCAAATCACCACAACAGAGGCTAATATTTTGGCCACTGATTTTATATGGCATGTAACACCCTTAAATGAGATTTGAGGTGGTTCGGGGTAGGGTAGCCCTAGAACCCTAGGGTAGGTCCCTTTTGTGGAGATTTCCAGGGTTTGAAGGTCATGGGGTCAAATGACCTTGGAATGACTTAGGACTTGGTGGAAGGGATCATAGGGTGGCTATGGTCCTTTGGTTGAAGTTTTGTTGAATTTTGAGGCCTTTAACCCCCCTCAAATCCCTACCCTAGTTTAGGGAACAAAACCCGATATTTGGGTTTAGGAAATCAAAACACCTCACAATAACTTAACATTTGGGCAGGATATTTCTCTGATAAAAAGAACTCTAAAATAATTTTGGTGGAATTTTTTTGGACTAAAAAAATAAGTACTTCCTTTATAACCCTAGCTGTGTCCTTAAGTTTATTTTGCTTGCTATGATATTTCTGTCCGCTGAAAAGTTGTGAAATTTAGTATTTGGAAGATTTCCATCATGTTAGTCCCCTCTGTATTTTCATTGAAATTTTTAGATGACTATTTTAAGTACTTGTTTTATAAATTATGAATTGTGGAGTTTTGATCAAAAATAGATTTGGAGCCCAATATTGCTATGAAAATTATGAAACTTGGTCAGGGATTGTTCTATGTCAATATGTAGGCTCTGGAATTTTCTCATAATTTTTAGCTGACTAGAAACAGTACTTGCTTCACAAGATTATAAATTTGGGAGAGTGCTTTTAATTAGATTCAGAGCCCCTCATGTTTTGCAAAAATTGTAAAACTTGGTTAGGGTTAGTTTTAGATCATCATCTATCTCCTGGAATTTTCTTATAATTATTAGTTGAATTGTTACAGTACTTGCTTCAATAACCAATGGTTATGGAATTATTGAATTAAAATTAAATTAAGGGTTACTGTTCACAGGAAAAATTGGGAGAGTACTTCTAGGGTGTTTTTAGGGTTACTTAATTTTTATCATAATTTTTAGAACAATATTGCTGGCCTTTGCTTCTTAAAATGGTATTATCGACTTTATGTTCTAAATTGTGGATTTGGGGCCTAAATAATTCTAAAAATTCTTAGACCTTGGATTTGTTGTAGAAATGTTACCTAGTATTTATCATGATTTTTTGGTGTTATGTCACTGATTTAAAAGTGCATTTCTTGTTCAAAGTAGGGCATTCGGAGTCTTAGGGTAATTAGAATGAATGCCCAATTAATTAGGAAGATTATGAAACTCCGGAGTTAGTCTAAATAGGTCGTGGTAGACTCCCAGTAATTGTTTGGTTCTGTTGGATGAGTAAATGGAGTACCCCTTAGTGGGAGCATCATGTAACTTAGCATGGTCTGCATATAGTACATAGAATTTAAATAGGCTAGCTCGGAGAACTTGAACACACTTAGGGTAGCCACACTGAAATAAAAGAGAGGATTGGCCAAGGGTAGGATTCAATAATATTAAGTGCCTTGCTAAAGGGAACTTTGGGCGTAATCCCATCGTAGTTCCTAGTGCCTTCGAGAGCCCTTCATGGGGAATACCTTGGGCAGTCCTGGGCTAATGTAAACTTTAGGGATAATATGGACAAGAGTAACCTCAATAATACCTCCACCATGCACTCACACTTTTAAACGTGGTGAGACAAATTGGTAATGAATGGACAGCATAGATCCATGGTCGATGGGCTAACTGGTATAGTTAAAGGGACTTGGAACTGTTTTGGGAGTCCAGGGAGCTGTATGCTCGAGGGCTAGTTTTTAGACTTGATGGTATGGTGAGCTAGGGGCTCGGATATTTAGTTAAGGTATAATATACAAGCTTGCATGTGCATAACAGTGGTGGGTCCTCGGTATTGGATGATCGATCACACCATCGTCGGTACGTTGACTCGGGGAGACTAGCGTGTTTGCTAGGAATAGTACGGAAATGTACGAGAGGGGCTAGGCTGGGTAGTGTGATTACTAGTCTAGGAGTGGAGAGGCCCAACCCACTGTCTCCATTGGCCACGACGAGAGGCTCCTGAGAGTTTAGCTAACTCAAAACTGGGGAACTAAAGGTCTGTGCGCATAGAGTCATGTGTGTGTGTTGAACTTGCATGTTCATACCCTAGCATACTTGCATGTCATAGCATAGTCATTGCATTTAACCCCTGATGCCTAACGTATAAATTGGTATGGGATAGTTTATACGACAGGCCCTGCAGAACGACCCCTTGGTCTATAGGGGTAATCCCTATAAATCAATGGTTAATGATTACTATTTGTACAGTTCTTACTTTAAGTCCTTCATGCTTACCTTACTACTCTGCATTACCTTTTATTGATTAACTCCTGCTGCACTTTTAATGTTATAACACTCCTGTTAGGATAGTTGTCATCTGCTTGATTACGCCCTGCTATTTGGTCCTCCTTTTTACTTCCTTCCGCCAGGTTCCTAGGGGCCACAGGTAGAGGGGTGGAGGACTGTTAACTGAGTCTAGTTTGACTGACGGTCATTTGAACACCACATTTTAGGCATTCCAGATGGGAGACAGGGAGCAGTCGCAGAAGACGCAGCACCAGCGGACTACGGTGCAGATGGAGACATGCCAGTGTAGTTCGGGTGGACAGGCATCCAGATCCGTGAGTGGAGCTGAGTAGTAGTAGTTTTACTTTTATGAGTGGCTTGTAGTGAGGTCTTTATGTACCGGGCATAAGTCTGTATATCATGATGTGGACTATATATTTGTCATGTGATTTCCTCTTTCTATGTTGTGGATTTGATTGTTTTTAGCTCTTCCAATCATTATACATTCTCTCTTGTTGATCAAAAAGGCCGGCAGAATCGGCGTTTTGTAGTGGCGGCCTTGCCGAGAGTCGGGGCCACCGCAAATCGGTGATTCTGGGCATAAGACCCCGGTGGTTGTTGCAAAAAAATGGGGTCTTACACTTATGCCCAAAACCACATTCTTATGGTGACTCCAACTACCAGGTTAGATGCCACCGCATGGCACCGATCCTGCCGGCAAAAATGCTCACATCACAGTAGGCCAACAAAAGAGAAGTAAATGACTAATACAAGTCCATGGATCACAGATCACTATCAATATATATTTAGAGCAATAGTCCACAATGAGTACAAAGTATGAAAGAGAGTAGAAAATCGGCTTAAGCACAGTACATGTCTAATCCAAAAGATCTCCCTCACACAACACACACATTTAGCTGAAGCAAACTGAAAACCGTCCTCGACCTGTAGCCGAGTAGTAGCGATAGTGTGCAGCAACTGCTCCTCAAGTCCTGCCACCTCGAAATCCTAAAATGACGTTGTCCACCAACCGTTAGTCAAAACACTAAGTCACTATCTTCCTCGCCTTACCCCCGCGACTCTTAGGCACCGTACGGGGAGGAGGAATGTGGAGGACAACAAAGCAGAGTGGAACAAGCAGGTGACAACTACCCTAGCAGGAGTATGTATAAAAGAACAATAGCAATAAAGCAGTAATCTAAACAGAGTAAAGTACAGAATAGTAAAAATAGTAAAGTGAACAAGCTATATTAAAAGTAACCTTAATTTATAAGAATTTCCATACAAACTTATAGATTAATGGGTCGTTTTGCAAAGCTTATCGTATAAAAAGTCTCATACTAATTTATACGATAGTGGTAGGGGGTTTAAATGCAATATTTACATGATATGCTATGTTATTGATGTAGGGGTTCGTCGGATTAAAATAGCGTACGGATTTTCTTACAACTCAAGCCCACGTAACACGTTCTATCGCGTCCTAACACAAACATTCTAGCCGCACGATTCACCGTCATCCCGCACAAACACGCGGAGGGGAGTGGACTAAAAGCGACGATCTAATTAAAGTACAATCCTTTCCCACCGAAGATCGAAAGCAAAGGTCGCCATACCTTTTTGAGAGGTAGATCAATAACTATATGCCAAGATCTTCCTCAAGCAAAAGGATCCACCCGATCCGGCTTCTTGCAAGGTTTCGAAAATAAACGCAAGAAGGTTTTCGATTAAATCCAAAAGATCGTATTCAAGATCGCGGATAAAAAGCCATTGCATCCATTCCAAATCTCACAAGAACTCACAAAGGAAAGATGTAGATATTACCCTCCCCAAGATGGGGTGAAGATCACACAAGGAAAGTGGAAGAGTCACATGTCCACGCACCACCGGCGTCACACCGAGCGGCAACCTTCTTCTTCGCCGGAGTCACACCGAGAAGCATCTGCCTCCGCGTTTCACAAGCCTTGGATCACCCAAGCGATTGGCTAACAAGGAGGAGAAGGAGGATGAAGGGGGGCGGCAATCCCAAAGGGAGGTGGCCGAAATTCTCAAGAGAGGATTAATTTAGATTTTCAAATAGCATGCCTTCATTTCTCATCAAATAAGCCTATATATAGGCAAGTCCCAAAACAAGCAAAATAAATCTAGCCATCCAATTTATCATATATTGGATGGCTATGAGCACACCAAAAATTAAACATGTCCAAAATAAAAGACAACATGAAATAATGATAACATTAAACTAGGAAAATAAAGGTGCAAATAAGGAAAGGGCTTAAGCCCGCCGCGAACGAAGATTGTAGCCACCAAGGTCACGAGTCGCGGTAGAAGGTCGTCGAGCATCTTTATGTTGCGCCGCATCAACTTGGTCACGAGCAACTTGATCATCATCCACAGCAACTTGATCACGAGCACTCTTTGCATCAACGGGCAAGGGGATGGGAGACGATCCGGCATCAATCCTCCCCCCCCCCTTAAAGTCACTCAACACCAATGAGTGGGCTGCAAGGTAGCGGCGGAGGAGGTCCTCATCCAAGTGAAAGAGATCCGACTCAATAACCCAGGAGTCGTCGGAGGGCGGACGATCACGCCAACGAAAGAGGAAGCGGCGATGGCCGCCATCAGCTGGAGAAGTGTAGCCATCTGCAAGTACCTGAGCTGGGACAAGAAATGTACGGGGAAATCTAGGGAACATATCAGCATGTGGAAGCAAAGTAGAAGACTTACCACCCGACGCTAGGCCTGTAGGTGCAATGGAAGAATGACTCACGGAACTACCACTCACCAACCCAGAAGAGACATTTGTGGAGGAAGAAATATTGGGGGAAAAAGAAGGCGTAGAAGTCAACTCAGTTGGAATGGAAACATACGGCGTTAAATCTGAAACATTGAAAATGGGTGAAATACCCAATCCGTCGGCAAATCCAAAACAAACGCGTTATCTCCTAGCCACTTAATAATTTGAAATGGGCCGGCTCGCTTTGGTGCCAACTTCTTAACGGTGCCAGAAGGCAGCCGCGTGGGAATAAGGCGCACTAAAACAAGATCGCCAACTTGGAAGTTAAACACCCTCCGATGTAAATTCGCTTGGGATCAATACGACTCATACGTGGTAGCTAAAGTTGTTCATATTTGGGCGTGTAAGTCATGTATGTGCTCGGCAAAAGATTGTGCAAATTTACTTGTATGATAAGATGGAGGTAACGGAATCAAGTCAATGGGCACATTCGCAAGGTACCCGTGCACTACTTCATTTGGTGACATACCCATAGACCGATTGGTAGAGTTGTTGTAGGCTAATTGGGCTTGGGGGAGGAGCAAATCCCAAGTGCCTTTGTGGTCACCCACAAGACAACGCAACAAGTTTCCCAAACTCCTATTTACCACTTCCGTCTGCCCATCAGTTTGTGGGTGATAGGCGGCGGAAAACAACAACTTCGTTCCCATTAATGTCCAAAGCGTCTTCCAAAAATAACTTGTGAATTTAACGTCGCGATCCGAGACAATGGTCTTAGGAACACCGCGGTGACTCACCACCTCTTTAAAATATAATTTTGCAATGTGAGACGCGTCATTAGTCTTACTACAGGGTATGAAATAAGCCATCTTAGAGAACCTATCAACCACCACAAAAATGGAATCGTGTCGTCGCTGGGTTGGAGGAAGCCCCAAAATAAAGTCCATACTCACATCCTCCCAAAGTCTAGATGGAATAGGCAACGGAGTGTATAGTCCCACATTAGTCTTTCCCCCTTTAGACACTTGACAAACCCGACAGCTACTCACGATTTTCCCAACTAAAACGCGAAGGTTAGGCCAATAGAATTTCTCCTTGACTAAGGCTATCGTTTTATCCCGCCCAAAATGGCCGCTCAACCCGCCATTATGTAGTTCCCATACTATGTGATGGCGTAGGGAGGTACGGGGAATACATAGCTTAGCGTGCCGAAATAAATAACCGTCTCTCAATACATATGTTGACACTATCATTGGTGAGTCATCGTGTGCCGCTAGATACGCTTCTCCAAAATCAGGACACATGGCATATTCATCCTTTATTCTCTCAAATCCGACAACCTTTACTTCCATGATCGACAATAAAAGTGTCACTCTACTAAGCGCGTCAGCCACACGATTTTCAGTGCGCTTAAGGTGTTTTAAGGTGAACGAAAACTCTTGCAGATAAGATACCCATTTTGCATGACGGGGGCTGATTTTAGATTGCCCATTAATGTGCCTAAGTGCATCATGGTCAGAGAGAATCACGAACTCCTTGGAAAGGAGGTAGTGTCTCCACTGGTGTAGGCACCTAATGATGGCATAGAACTCTCTATCGTAATTGGAATAATTAAGTTTTGCACCCGCCAATTTCTCACTAAAATAACTTATTGGGTGTCCCTCTTGGCTTAAGACACCTCCTACTCCTACTCCGGATGCGTCACATGTCAATTCAAATACTTTATTAAAATCTGGTAAGCGCAAAATAGGAGCCTCAGTCATCATATTCTTAATGTGTTGGAATGCCTGGGTAGCTGCTGGCGTCCATTTAAACTCACCCCTTTTCATGCATTCCGTCACAGGAGCCATAATAGTACTAAAATCCCGAATAAATCGTCTATAAAAAGAGGCTAACCCGTGGAAACTCCTAACGTCTCTTAAGCTTGTGGGTTCGGGCCACTCCAGAATTGCTTTCACCTTACTGGGGTCTACCTTTATTCCCTCAGATCCAACCAGGTAGCCCAAAAATTCCACTTCCTTTTCATAGAATATACACTTCTTTAAATTTAAATATAATTTTTCGTCCCGAAGTGTAGATAGAATAATCCGTAGGTGAGACACATGTGAGTCAAAAGTGGTGTTATAAATCAATACGTCATCAAAGTACACCACCACAAATCGTCCCATGTATTATTGGAATACGTGGGTCATCATGCGTGAGAAGGTGCTTGGAGCATTTGACAACCCAAATGGCATGACCAACCACTCGTAGAGCCCGTCCTTAGATTTAAATGCAGTTTTCCATTCATCCCCATCACGTATCCGAATCTGATGGTAACCACTCCGCAAATCCAATTTCATGAAGATCGAGGCACCAGACAACATATCCAAAAGATCGTCCAATCTAGGGATGGGAAACCTATACTTGATAGTGATATTATTTATGGCTCTACTGTCTACACACATACGCCACGTACCATCCTTTTTTGGAGCCAACAAAGCCGGTACCGCACACGGACTCTTGTTGTTCCTAATGAACCCCTTCGCCAATAAATCCGAAATTTGGGCTTGGAGCTCCTCATGGGCTGCGGGGTGCAACCTATAATGGGGCTGATTAGGCAATGAGGCGCCCGGCATAAAGTCAATGGCATGTTGGATATCACGTAGAGGGGGCAACGTAGGGGGCAACTCGTCCGGGTCGACATCCTTATACTCTTCCAGCAGTTTTTTTAATTCTTTGGGTAAATCTTCTAAAACCCCATTTTCTTTATTATTATTCAAAAGAACCAATGCATAAATAATCCCATCCACAAAGGGGTCCCTCTCAAATTTTCTCCTACCCATTAGGCTTACCAATTTCTTCTCGACTTGGATTATGGTATCCGTACTCGGGCTATTGGGTTGCTTTGGGGCCGTGGGTTTTAACATGACTACCTTCCCATTATATTTGAACTCATAAGTGTTTGCCCTCCCGTAGTGGGTGACATCACGGTCATAGAGCCAAGGGCGGCCTAACAACACATGACAAGCATCCATAGGGATGACATCACACCACACCTCATCCGTATATGACTTGATCGTAAGTGGAACTAGGCAACGCTTGGTGACCGGGATGGTTACCTTATTGACCCAAGCCACTTGGTAAGGGGTAGGATGAGGCTCGGTAGCCAAATGCATCCGCATAATGGCGTTCTCGGAAACAACGTTCATGCAGCTGCCGCTATCTATGATGAGCTTACAATATTTGTCCCCACTCTTAAAGATGAGGGAGAAAATAGTGGACCTCTTCCAATCGTCAAACAGGCGAGGGGTCATTAGAATACAACGCATAACGATAACTAGGTGTCCATCCTCCATATCACTAGGCACACCATCCGTCTCATAACCCTCATCTGCCTCAATCACTAAATCTGTAAAGTCACTAGTGGATTCGTCTAGAAGAGCTAAAGTAGCCTTGGCCTTGGTGGGGCACTCATAGACATAGTGGCCTTGAATACCGCAAGAGTAACATGTGGTGTTAGCCTTGCTCACCTTGCCAATAGGGATTCTCTCACTATTAGGCTGCCTAGGGTTTCTCGCAGTCACGACAATTAGTTTGGACTCCCCAACCTTCGCCTTACCCTTATCATAATAAGTGGAGAAAAGGGTGCCTATGGGGGCCTTTCCCTTTTGTTGGGAGTAACGGGGTTGGGTTTTCATGGCCAGATGTTTTTCAATGTCCAAGGCGGCATTGAAAGTAGTATTAATATCAGTGTGGCCATATCGAAGAAGCTTCTTCTGAATGTCCGGATTAAGTCCCTTACGGAACCTAGAAAGCGTAACCTCTGGCATCTCTTGGATCTCACACCGCACCATCTTATCCTTTAACTCACCCATGTAATCATCCACCGATTTTGGACCTTGCCGAAGGGTGGCAAGATCGTCAAACATTTGAGTTCGGTGGTAAGCGGGCACGTATTGGTCGGTGAGCAAATTTTTCATAACCGTCCAACCAACTAGGGGTACACCATGACCGGTCCCTAAACGTCGCTCCTCAATTAACCAAAAGGTCTTGGCCCTCCCATTTAATTTCATACGAGCTACTTGAAACTTTTGCTCATCGGTAAGGTGATACCAATCAAAATAGCATTCTATGTCAACGACCCATGTAAGGAAGACTTGGGGGTCTCCCATACCATCGTAAGAGGGGGCTTCCATACGAATCGCTTTTGTTATATCGAACTCTCTTTCCAGATCGGGAACTTGACGGGCTGCTCTGGGGAAGTACCCATCATGTTCCGCAACATGCACCGGGGGTGGTCGGGGGGCTTGTCCATGGTTAGGTGGTGGTGGTGTTTGAGCAGCTTGGTTCGCCAAAAGTTGTGTCAGCAAACCCCTCAACTCTCCTAATTCTTGCCTAAGCTCAGTGATAGCTGTAGGATTAGTTACCTCATCAGGGTGTTCAGCCATAGTGGTGGTAGACGGGTTCGTGTACTCCGTACCGTGCCGAGTACGCATTAACACCCTAAAAACCAAAGGCTAGAGCGTAGTTTTCTCTTGTTTTTTTTTTTTGAATTTTGAAATTTGAAATTTTGAAATTTTGAGATTTGAAATTTGAAATTCGAAATTTGAAATTTGAAATTCGAAATTTGAATTTTGATTTTTTTTGAAATTTGAAATTTAAAATTTGAAATTTTGAAATTTGAAATTTGAAATTCGAAATTTGAAATTTGAAATTCGAAATTTGAATTTTGAATTTTTTTGAAATTTGAAATTTAAAATTTGAAATTTGAAATTCGAAATTTGAATTTTGAAATTTTTTTTTTAAATTTGAAATTTAAAATTTGAAATTTTGAAATTTGAAATTTGAAATTCGAAATTTGAAATTTGAAATTCGAAATTTGAATTTTGAATTTTTTTTTTGAAATTTGATATTTAAAATTTGAAATTTGAAATTCGAAATTTGAATTTTGAATTTTTTTTTGAAATTTGAAATTTAAAATTTGAAATTTTGAAATTTGAAATTTGAAATTTGAAATTTGAAATTCGAAATTTGAATTTTGAAATTTTTTTTTTGAAATTTAAAATTTGAAATTTGAAATTCGAAATTTGAATCCCGAAATCTGAAATTTGAATTTTGAGCGGGGGAGGAGTGCCAATTAGGAAACTGACGAGAACCTCCCTCTGATACCAAATTGATGTAGGGGTTCGTCGGATTAAAATAGCGTACGGATTTTCTTACAACTCAAGCTCACGTAACACGTTCTAACGCGTCCTAACACAAACATTCTAGCCGCACGATTCACCATCATCCCGCACAAACACGCGGAGGGGAGTGGACTAAAAGCGATGATCTAATTAAAGTCCAATCCTTTCCCACCGAAGATCGAAAGCAAAGGTCGCCACACCTTTTTGAGAGGTAGATCAATAACTATATGCCAAGATCTTCCTCGAGCAAAAGGATCCACCCGATCCGGCTTCTTGCAAGGTTTCAAAAATAAACGCAAGAAGGTTTTCGATTAAATCCAAAAGATCGTTTTCAAGATCGCGGATAAAAATCCATTGCATCCATTCCAAATCTCACAAGAACTCACAAAGGAAAGATGTAGATATTACCCTCCCCAAGATGGGGTGAAGATCACACAAGGAAAGTGGAAGAGTCACACGTCGACGCACAACCGGCGTCACACCGAGCGGCAACCTTCTTCTTTGTCGGAGTCACACCGAGAAGCATCCGCCTCCGCGTTTCACAAGCCTTGGATCACCCAAGCGATTGGCTAACAAGGAGGAGAAGGAGGATGAAGGGGGGCGGCAATCCCAAAGGGAGGTGGCCGAAATTCTCAAGAGAGGATTAATTTAGGTTTTCAAATAGCATGCCTTCATTTCTCATCAAATAAGACTATATATAGGCAAGTCCCAAAACAAGCAAAATAAATCTAGCCATCCAATTTATCATCTATTGGATGGCTATGAGCACACCAAAAATTAAACATGTCCAAAATAAAATACAACATGAAATAATGATAACATTAAACTAGGAAAATAAAGGTGCAAATAAGGAAAGGGCTTAAGCCCGCCGCGAACGAAGATTGTAGCCACCAAGGTCACGAGTCGCGGTAGAAGGTCGTCGAGCATCTTTATGTTGCGCCGCATCAACTTGGTCACGAGCAACTTGATCATCATCCACAGCAACTTGATCACGAGCACTCTATGCATCAACGGGCAAGGGGATGGGAGACGAGCCGGCATCAGTTATGCTGCTTTAATGCTATGTTCATATAAGTGTGACACACGCACACTACTATATGCCCATAGACCTTTAGTTCCCCGGTTTTGGAAGCTAGCTTCACTCTCAGGAGCCTCTGTACTGGCCAACGGAGAAAGTGGATTTGGCCACCCAACTCCTAGGCGGGTATCCGCTCTACCAGGCCTAGCCCTTATGTATGCCTCTGAAGGACACGCCAGAGTTACCACGTACTAATGCTGACAAAACCACTGGACGTTTCCTTGACTAAGTGAGAACCACACTTGTCGAGTCAACGTATCGATGTCAGTGCGAACGATCGTCTAATATCAAAGACCCACCACCTTTATGTACATGCAATTATGATAAATATAAATCTTCGAGCCATCGGCTCCCCGGACTAACCCATCCATAACAATAACCTTTCAAACCACTGGATCCCCGGACTAACCAGTCCGTACCTATCACCGCTGATCCTACTGCTCGTGAGTCTAAACCAAACTAGCCTCTCGTGACAACAGGGTGAGTGAAAGTGAAGTACTTAGAATTAATCTTGCACTAATAGTTTAGCCTTACAATTTAGGGTTAACCTTGGACTACCCAGGGCATTCCCTGTGAAGGGCTCTCGAGGGCACAAGAAACTATGATGGACTGAAGCCCAAAGCTCTCTTTCGCAAGTTACTTATTATTGTTGGTATATACCCATGTCCCGACTCTACTTGTAACATCCCTCAAACAACTAGACTTCTAGGGTTTTGTTTTGTCATGACTAGGTCATGACAAAACCATCAGAAGCTCAAACGACCACATGAATAAGGCCAAGGTGAAAATCACCTTGGTCTGCATATATCACAACCTCATCACCAGACCTAGGGTTTGACATTTGGGCTTCAAATTGACTCCATGACCCCACCACAACACCCATAACACCTTTGGTAGTCCATATGGTCACTAAGGACCCACTGGGGTCCACCCAAGAGGCTAAGTTGACCCAAGTCAACCCTAACCCTAAATGGGACAAACTGACCTGCACAGGGCCAATTGAATTTCCTTTAGCCAAGTTGACCCCACACATACCTTCCTAACCCTAGAGAGAGGACAATGGGTCACCAAGGACCCATGGGGGTCAACCAAAAAGGCTAAGTTGACCCAAGTCAACTCTAGCTTTAAAGTGGTCAAAGTGCCCTGATTAAGGGTCAAGTGACCTCCAAAGGGCCAAGTCAACCCTACCTAGACCTTAGGGGAGGCCAATGGGTCACCAAGGACCTATTAGGGGCAACCTCAAAGACCAGATTGACCAAGGTCAACCCTAGTCAAGGTTTAGGTCAAGCTAGCCCAAATGGGCTAACTCAAGAGCCCAATTCACTTGGGCTAACCTTGTTTTGGTGGATGAAATGGACATGTGGGCTGCCATTAGGCTGGGTAGAAGTCAAATTTCAGGCTGGGTAGAAGTCAAATTTCAGGCTTGGTGAGTAGGAGAGAGAAAAAGCTCCAAATAAAAGAGAGAGAAAGTGAAGGGAGTAATGAGGGGAGACTTTGGGGATCATCCTTCCCCTTCCCCAACCCCCCATTCAATTCACTAGGACAAGGGAAGAGCAGTCCCATTTCAACCAGCTGGTCTTTGACTGGTTTGAGCCATGCTTCATCCCCCACCCACCATGGCCGAAATTTGACTAAGGGGCCATTAATGGCAATGGCAACCTACACCCACCTAAAGCCCCAACTCTCTTCCTTAAAAGCTCCAGTGGAATCCAGGGATTCCATTCCACACATTACCTGAAGGAGCCAAGGAAGTTCATTGTGCAGTTGCAGAAATCCGACCACCACCACCATGACAATCCAGCGATCGGCAAGGCTACAGCCACCCACACAGGTCCTCCCCTTCTCCTTCATCCATAGGTAGATCGTAGGATTCATTTTGAAAGGGATTCGGGCTCAGTTGAGCCCGATCCAAGTTGAAAAATTCCTTTTTTTCCATGTTTTTCACCTTGTCGGGATCACCGAAAAAAGGCGCTCCGGCGGCTGTGCCACCACCTGGCGACAGCCACCACCTCAACGGAGGTGGTGGTGGCGCTGGCCGGCCGGGGAGGTGGCCGGATGGCCGGCTGTGACGGCTGGAAGAATCTCCAGGACGGGTGAATCGGGATCGTCGTCTAGAGGTTGAAGATAACCCGACACCGTCCGATCTGCGCCAAGATTCGCGCTGGCCCTGTTATTAAACAATAGACTATGAAATGTTTATTTCATTTCTATCAAACTTTATTGATTTAATATTTTTAATTATTAAAAATACATAGAAGCTAATTCAGAGAAAATGTTCAACAGATGATTTGTAGCCCTATGGGTCTAAGTTATTTGAAAATTAGTTTGAACCAATTTGGATGTGTGGTTTGACCAGGGCACTCATTTTTGTGGGGTCTATACCTAGGCTAGGCAAAAATTAAAATGGGTGCCCACACTTCATCTCTGGTCCAAATAACTTTAAATTTGGAAAGGGAGGCACCCTAGGCCATATCTATTCCTGCCCAAAAATAAGAATTTTTGGGGTCAATATTTCTATAGTTTTGGAAATTATTTAATTTCTCTAGGGTAAATTAATTTAGGGGGCAAATGACCTCCATACTCTCCCAAATTTTGGTGAGTGGTGTTTGGGGTCATCATAAGGCTCTGGTTAAAATTTCATCTCATTTAAAGATGGTTGGAATTGAAATCATTCAAATCCTAGCCTTGTCATAATAAGGGTATTTTGGTCAAAAGTGCACTTTGGGTTTTGAGTGGCAAAATCATCTCAACAGAGGTTGTGATTGGGGCCACTGGCTTGGCATGGCTTTTAGCACCTCCCCATGGAATATGGGGTAGATTGGAATAGATTTTCTCTAAGATCTAAGACCAAGCCCTAAGGAAGAGCATTTGGGCCTTGTGAAGGGAATGAGGCCAAAACACCTTGAATGAACTTGAAATTTTGTGGGGAGGGTACTAGGGTAACTAAAGCCCTCTGGTAAAAATATTAGGGGATTTGGGAAAGGGTAGGCCCCTCAAAATCCTAACCCTAGTTTAGGGCACAAATCTTATGATGTTAGAATAGGTTAGTAAAACTCATTGAACAATAATGAAATTTTGGTAGTGTGGTCATAGGGGTAGTATGAACCTCTACTAATTTAATTAGGAATTTTGGATAAATAATCTTAGCACTTCCTTTATGACTCATGGGACTGCCCTAATTAATCATTTTGTTATTATGATCCCACTGCCCATTGGAAAGTCATGAAAATTAAGCAGAGGGAGTTTTAGACCTTATTGCTCATGTATAAAGTTTATTAGAATTTTTGAATACATATTTGCAGTACCTACTTCACAAGCTCAATAACTTGGAAAATTGTTCAATAATTTGTTTAGAGCTCATTACTTGATAATAAATTATGAAACTTGACTTAGGGCATTTATATGTCGTTACAATCATCCGTAAAGTTTCACAGAATTTTTGAAAATTGTTTTGCTGCACTTGCCTCTTAAATTGATAAAAATAGGTTATATTTAAAATTTAGATTCAGAGGCTTAACCTTGTTTAAAAATTGGGATACTTGGGATTCTATTTTAAATAATCATTTTCAATTTATCATAAATTTGGTAGAGCATTTACTTGCCTCAAATGGGAACTTCATGTTCAAACTTGGGTTTTTGATTTACTAGATTAATTAAATAAATAATCAGATAATTAGGAAAATTGTGAATTCCTGGATATAGGCCACAAATTTCATAATAGCCCCCCAGTAATTATTATAGGATTACTGGGTGATTATTTGGTGTACCTCCCACTTTACATGTCATATAGCTTAACTTGGTCTGCATCTAGTAAAATTGCAGAATTTAGGTTGGAATATGAATTTGGGCACATGCGTTTGGGATAACTATTTGTTGGTTTGGATAAATAAAAATGAGTTCATCATTGGAAGTTAGGATGAGTAGAGTGTTGGCTTGGCTAGTGTTAGGAGGTGCTCGGGATCGACGAAAGATCGTCTTTCCCCTGGGAAGGAAGTTTCAAATACTTTAGGGTTAGATCCGGTAAAATAAGTAAGTGTTTGGGAATTTTGATAGCAACCAAAAATAGTAAGTGTCTTGCGAAAGGGAGCTTTGGGCGTAATCTCATCATAGTTCTCAGTGTCTTCGAGAGCCCTTCACTGGGGATACCTTGGGCAGTCCTGGGCTAAACCTAAACTGTAGGCAAAATTGGAATGCAAGAGTAACTAGTAAAACTAGGGTTTCACCTTCACTCACCTCGCTGTCTCAGGGTGGTAGGTTGGGTCACTCGGGCTGTTGGCTCAGTGGATTTGGTGGTGGGCAGGTTGGCCCGGCGAGCTTTGGCTCGGTTGTTGTCTGTGATGGGCAGGTTGGCCCGGCGAGCTTTAGCTCGGTTGTTGTTTATGACGGACGGGATGGTCCAGGGAGCCTTGACTCGGTAGCTGATACATGAGGTTTCATGTGTATAAGGTATAAGGTGGTGAGTCTACGGTATTGGAGGGTCATTGCACCGATGCCAATACGTTGACTCAGCAAGTGTGGTTTAGCACTTGGGCAAATAAAGTCCGGTGCGCCAGCCGGCAAGAGTACGTAGGAGCTCCGCTTTGTGCACCAGTGTTGAGGCGTATAATAGGTCTGACTGGTAGTGCAATTACCAGTTTAGAGGTGGGCGAGGCCCAACCCACCGCTTCCGTTTGCCACTACGGAGGTATCCTGGGAGGTTCGTGATGGCGACGTTGTCCCACCATTTGCTCGTGATGATCGTGACCGTTCGATTGGTGGCAATGATGTCCCGCCATTTGTTCGTGATGATGTTGCAGATGGGGCTAAGGAGTTCTTTGGCGAGCTCCATGGCAACGCCGGGTCCATGCATTATGTTGATCGTCGCCGCAACCGTACGTTTGAAGACTCGGATGGACGATGCCACAACAATAATTTTGATGCACGCCATCGCCGCTACAACACCATCACCGTGACAATTATTTTGCTACAACACCATTGCTGCTATAACGCCATCGTCGCGACAATAATTTCGCTACAACGTCATCGCCGCTACAACGCCATCGTCGCGACAATAATTTAATAATTATAGTATTATATTATATTTATTAATTTTCTTGTTGCATTGTTTTAATTTGAGAGTTTTTTATTTCATGCATTTAGTTATTGTATTTGTTATATCATGTTTATGATGAGTGCATATAACCATCATGTGTTTATTTTATTTGAATGGAGGAGATTGAGTGGTGTAGGCTATAAAAGGCCATGTTTATGAAGGATTTAAGGGAAGAATGAAAAGAAAAAAAATCTAGAATTCAAGTTTTGAATTTTCCCCCTCTTTTCTCTTTCCCTCTAAGGCAAATTTTGGCCCCTCCTTGTTTCTCCTCCTCTCTTGGCCGCCGGCCTCATCTTCTTCCCCTCTCCTCCCTCCTCTCGTCTTCTCCACAAAATCCTTTCTCCTCTCCACTACGAGTAACAAATCAAAGAATTCCTCTCCTTGAAGACTTCGGCCAACATCCTTTCCCCCTCCTTGGGTGATTTCGGCCAAGGACAACAACTTCGGCGACGACGAACCTTCTCCGACGTGAAGCAAGGAAGGTGGACGAGTTTCTCTCCGATCGGCGTGACTCCGGCGGAGCCGTGAAGAGCGAACCATTTTTCATCGGAATCATCTATTCCGATTGGGGTAACGAAAATTACTACTCTTGTGTGATTCCCTCTTAGATAGATCTTGTGGTGGTTTTCTTTGGCGTTGCTTCCGAACTTTTGAATTCATCGTGGTTTTGATCCGAACGATATTGTATCTTCTTTTGATCTATTTTAAGTTCGTGAGGATTGGCGGACCTCGTTTTCTTTTTGTTGGGAGAGATCTACCATTTCCGAATCGTTTACTTTTGGTGGATCTCTTTTGGTACAACACACGCTCGAACGGATCGGGTCGATCCATTTCGCTTGAGAGAATATTGGTTCATCGCCTCTATTTGATCTATAAGGGTGTAGCGAACCCGTGCGTTAGCATTAGATTGATATTATTGTGAATCGGGTGCGCTGCGTTTAAATTGTGCGAGCATAGAATTGAAACGAGTGAGAACAATTCGGTGTCTTTGTCCGTTGCGGCTCGTCAGGAGACGTAGCCTGCATCAATTTGGTATTAGAGGGAGGTTCACGTCAATTTCTTAATTGGCACCGTCCCCTGGTTCTTGGACGTCGGCACGCACTTTTCTTGTTAATTTTCGAGTCAAAAAAAAATTCAAAAAAACATTTTGCTGGTCTGCCAATAGCGGCCTAGATTTCTTATTTTTTAGCAAAATAAAAAAAAAAATTTTAATAATATTCTTTTTATTTCCAGTAATAAACAAAAAAAAAGAAATTTTTACCCTAGCCTTAAGTGGGAACAATTCCATCTGTAGTGTTTCGCTGGTCTTCTAATTTATTTCTAGTTACATATATATAAAAAAGTTGTTTCTTAAAATATATCAAAAAAAGGGTTTTTGTGTTCACTTAGTTTGAGTTTTTCGTTGGTCCTTTATGATGCACATTGGGAGCTTCGCTCACTCACCTTCATTCGTTTAGCGTAACGTTATATTATCACCATATTCGACACCACCACCACGCACCTTTAGGCCTGATCGAGTTCCTACTCCGACCTATGATGGAATAGGTGGACCGCGAGTATTTTTATGTTGGGTGAAGGACATGGAACTCTATTTTGAGCGATATCATATTGTGGACCCCCACAAGATTCCCGTTGCGAGACTACAGCTAATTGGTCGAGCTCTGACCTTCTGGCTTAATGAGGAGAAACGTTTTGGGATGTCCCTCAACGGCTCACTGGTAGGTTGGCAGATTATGAAGAATCTATTAACGAATGAGTATTACCCTCCCTACTGTCGTTCCCAGATTTCTGACTATCTGAGTGATTCGCCGCCTAAGACTTTGCCTACATCGAACCAGTACGTCCCCTCGTATCCCCATACTCGGACGTCTCATGTTCTTATTTCTCCCCTCCATGACACTAGAACTGTTTCTGATCATGGGAGTGACTTACCCCCTCGAGCTCGATCTTCCTCCCAGGATTGTAGAGCTACCCATAGTATACCTGCACCTACTGATGGAAGAAAGGAGAAGATTAGGACCCCTGTCCCTAGTTCGATAGATGTGATTGCTAGGAATGCCATGAGCCCGCGGGGTGAGAGTGTTCCTACCAGTATGGTTAGTCAGGCGATTATGACGCGTGTGGTTAGTGACATATTTGGCCGTGGCACTAACGTTTGTCCTATTCCGACTACGCCCGTAGTCTCTTTAGAGTCGCCTCACGAGCTGTCGGATCTAGCTGCTGACACTCTGGATGAGTATGACGTAGTGGCTATGACTGAGCCAGCCTCCGATGGCGACGACGTAATTAGTGAAGAGCTGAGTGATGATGAGGATGTAGGTTATCCTAGTGACATGGAGGAGGAGTTCTCCTCTGAAGTGCCCCCCCCCCCCCACATGACTATCCGACCCCCTCTCGACTATATTTTAGATTTGCCCCCCGCCCACCACTCAATTTCAGATCTGTCACCCTTGAGTATCGTGGAGTCTTCTGTTGACCCAGTGTTGGTAGATGTTTCAACGATGTTGGAAGAGCCACCTTTGGATGATCTTAGTGAAGCACATCCGAGGAATAGTTCATTGAGGTTGCTTGAGGTTCAAGCTAAATTAGATTCTCCCCGGGATTCAATTTGCTCAATCCTCTATCCCGATTTTGGCGATGTACCTACATCATGGGAAGATTTGGCTAGCGAAGGAAGTGTTGTATTGGAAGATTTGCCCTGTGTGGAAGGGTTATTTTTGGATGATGTTAGCGCTGAGAACCCGAAAGATATTCCTTTGATGTTATCATCAATGCCTGAAACTCAATATGAATTAGAAATTTTGCCGGGTTCGATTTTGCCCATTTCTGAGACCTTTATTGATTTTGATTTGGATGACGTATCTAGTGTGTTGGAAGAATTTCCTAGCGAGGGAGTTGTCCTTTTGGATGACGTTATTGATGTAGACCCGGATGAGCATCCTTTGATGTTGTCTCCATCGCATGAAGTTCATGATTATTTTGATTCTCTCCTGGGTGTGATTTTACCGACCCTCCCTCCCGCTCCATTGACCCAACTAGCACATATTTTAGGACACAAATTTATTATATCTAGTCCAAGACAGTTGGTATTGTCTACGTTAGTAACCCCTCCGTTGGGTAGGTCTCGTAAGATAGGTATTAATGAGTTGATAGAATTCGTGTTCAGTCTTGTTACAAATTTTTGTAGTTTTGTATCCTTCAGACGTCCTATGAATAATCAATTCTCTGATTTTATGCTTACGATGAGGTCGTCTATTGTGCCCATTTTAGATTTCGTGATGGGTGTGCCCATTGGTTTGTGTCCGCTAAACTTTCAATATAAATTAAATCAATTAAACTATTTAGCACCGATGCCACCTGATTTAGTTTTGTTACGTCCAACGTATAAATCAAGTGATTTTGCACAAGAATTCAGGCTCCAAATTCACAATTTACATAAGCACATTCATGAAACGTTAACCGCCCAACATGCATTTTATAAATCTAATGCTAACGTACATAGAAGAGTATCTTACTTTAATGTTGATGATTTGGTCTTGGCGTCTCTCATTCCTGAACGGTTGCCTTCGGGCTCCCTAAAAAAGTTAGCGAATTGGCGAGCTAGTCCTTTCCGAATTTTAAAGAGGTTAGGAGAAAATGCTTATCTTTTGGAGATACCCACCGATTGGGGTATATACCCCATTTTCAATGTTTCGGATTTAACGCCTTATGTTTCTCCACCACTTGAATTATCTGCCTCTCCGTTTATTTCGTCCACTATGTTTTCTAATGGGTTGAGGGGTGAGCTGGGTCCTGGATCGCTCTCTCTTACGGTTTCCACTGGAGGTATGTTGAATGTTGATGTCGAAACTTTTCCACCTTCTTTGAATAATGCTTTTCCAAGGTTCCCGAAGACCTTCATTTTGCCTGACAGGTGCTATTTGATGTGGCATGATCCCGCTTCTACCAATTGGATTGTGGGGCCAGATTTGCCCCATGTTGCTGCTGCTTTTGACTGTTCTCCCCTCACGGGCCACTCATCGGAGATGAGTAATTTTGAGTGGGGGATGATTGATGGCGACGTTGTCCCACCATTTGCTCGTGATGATCGTGACCGTTCGATTGGTGGCAATGATGTCCCGCCATTTGTTCGTGATGATGTTGCAGATGGTGCTAAGGAGTTCTTTGGCGAGCTCCATGGCAACGCCGGGTCCATGCATTATGTTGATCATCGCCGCAACCGTACGTTTGAAGACTCGGATGGACGATGCCGCAACAATAATTTTGATGCACGCCATCGCCGCTACAACGCCATCACCGTGACAATTATTTTGCTACAACACCATTGCTGCTATAACGCCATCGTCGCGACAATAATTTCGCTACAACGTCATCGCCGCTACAACGCCATCGTCGCGACAATAATTTAATAATTATAGTATTATATTATATTTATTAATTTTCTTGTTGCATTATTTTAATTTGAGAGTTTTTATTTCATGCATTTAGTTATTGTATTTGTTATATCATGTTTATGATGAGTGCATATAACCATCATGTGTTTATTTTATTTGAATGGAGGAGATTGGGTGGTGTAGGCTATAAAAGGCCATGTTTATGAAGGATTTAAGGGAAGAATGAAAAGAAAAAAAATCTAGAATTCAAGTTTTGAATTTTCCCCCTCTTTTCTCTTTCCCTCTAAGGCAAATTTTGGCCCCTCCTTGTTTCTCCTCCTCTCTTGGCCGCCGGCCTCATCTTCTTCCCCTCTCCTCCCTCCTCTCGTCTTCTCCACAAAATCCTTTCTCCTCTCCACTACGAGTAACAAATCAAAGAATTCCTCTCCTTGAAGACTTCGGCCAACATCCTTTCCCCCTCCTTGGGTGATTTCGGCCAAGGACAACAACTTCGGCGACGACGAACCTTCTCCGACGTGAAGCAAGGAAGGTGGACGAGTTTCTCTCCGATCGGCGTGACTCCGGCGGAGCCGTGAAGAGCGAACCATTTTTCATCGGAATCATCTATTCCGATTGGGGTAACGAAAATTACTACTCTTGTGTGATTCCCTCTTAGATAGATCTTGTGGTGGTTTTCTTTGGCGTTGCTTCCGAACTTTTGAATTCATCGTGGTTTTGATCCGAACGATATTGTATCTTCTTTTGATCTATTTTAAATTCGTGAGAATTGGCGGACCTCGTTTTCTTTTTGTTGGGAGAGATCTACCATTTCTGAATCGTTTACTTTTGGTGGATCTCTTTTGGTACAACACACGCTCGAACGGATCGGGTCGATCCATTTCGCTTGAGAGAATATTGGTTCATCGCCTCTATTTGATCTATAAGGGTGTAGCGAACCCGTGCGTTAGCATTAGATTGATATTATTGTGAATCGGGTGCGCTGCGTTTAAATTGTGCGAGCGTAGAATTGAAACGAGTGAGAACAATTCGGTGTCTTTGTCCGTTGCGGCTCGTCAGGAGACGTAGCCTGCATCAGTTCGGCTCCAAAAAGGGGAACTAAAGGTCTATGTACACAGAGTCGAGTGGGTGAGTTGTACTTGCATGTTCACATCATGGAATAATTGTGTTGGAACCCTAGTTAGGATTTGGGCACGGAACACTATTAGGGTTGCTTAGAATGACCCAACATGTATAGTCATGGGTCATAGGACTATTTCTGGACGGGTCATTTAGAAGAGCTCCAGAATTGCTGAAAGAAATACAGTAAAGACAAAGTCAGAGAATCAGCTCGACGATTGTCGAACGCAGTTCGACGAACGTCGAACTCAGGTCGACGAATGGTGAGAGTAGCTGAGTTCGACGAATGTCGAACTCAGGTCGACGATTGGTGGACAACACTTACTCAGCTCGACAAAATTAGCAAGTCAGTTTCTCAGCTCGAAGAAATAGAAACTGAGCCCGATGAACTGCAAGCTTCAGTCGACGAACGCAGGCAAGATATTCAGCTCGACGAATCTAGCTGAGTTCGACGAATGTCAAACTCAGGTCGAGGATTGATGAACTCGACGAAAGTTCAGGTCGATGATTTCTGAGCAATCAGTAACAGTTGGCAGAATTTATTACGGATTAATTACAGTCAACATTCCCAGTGAAAATAGCCGTTCAAACGGACAGTTACAGAAGAATTAAGTGAGGATCAATTTTAAAAGCATCTTCACTCTCGGGAATGTTTCTTCCACCATAAAATCTATGGAATTCAAATACAGGGAAGAATATAGAACAAAAAGACAGAATACACGCAGAACACAAGAAGAAGTAAAAAGGGCTTTTACAGAGAAAGGAACTCTGCATCTCCAACAAAATAATCATACGAGTTCTTCATCAGCTCCAAGCTTTCAAGAGACAACAAATCAACATCGGTCTAAGAAGCCTGATGCAGACATCATCACTGTGAAGGCCTATCACCCTACAGCAAAGCTTCCTGCTAACCTTAACTAATCAATATCTCAGGGGGAGCTATTTGCTAACATCATATCCACTTGAATCTTCTCTCTGATTGTTGACAGAGAAGATAAAATCACTCTCTCACCACCTCCTGTATAAAGGGTTATCATCTCCCTTCAAAAGTGATTCCTGGTTGCAAGTCTACTACCAAAAGACTTGAGTTGGTTTTTGGGGACCTGATCAAAACCCATTGGTGTCAGGGCACCTGATCAAAAACCTGAGTGGATTCCTACCAGGGTGTAGAAGAGTGGATGTACCCAGGTTGGGGAACCACTATAAAATCCTTGTGTCTCTTCTGGTTGCTTGATCTTCTTTCTTTATTCTGTACTGTGATTTTACTCTAATTAGTTCATTTAAGATCTCTTTCAATTGGTATCAGAGCCAGGTTGGTTAAACTACCACACCTGAGAGGTTGTATTGGTTGTACAGGCTAACACCTGAACCAAAAGATCTTTTGATAGATCTTAAATATCTTTAGAGTTATCATGGCACAACTTGATGAGTTTTCAAGCACCGGACTACCCATGTGCAATCTAGATATGCTTGCACTATGGAAGACAAGGATTAGATTTTATATGGACTTCATTGATGAAAACATCTTTAAATCTATTTTGTCAGGTCCAGCTCCACCTCAGCAAACAACAAGTACAAATGTTGTTCCATCATCCCAATGGACAGATGCCCAGCAAAAGATGAAGATTGCTGATGCACAAGCAATGAACATTCTGGCACAATCAATGTCTGATGACATTTTTGAAGAACTTGCTAAATGTTCATCTGCAAAAGAGATGTGGGACTCCCTCACAGCTTTGGCTGCTAGATCAGCAACAGAAACACCATTTCATGCTAAATCTTGGAGTGACTCAGATGCTTCCTCCTATTCAACTGAGGATGAAGAAGAAGCAAGAGCAAAAGAATTTTTCCTAATGGCAATAGATGCTTCTCTCAGCAGCTATGCTGAAGAATCTGAAGAATCAGAGTATGAATCAGATGAAGAAGATCAGGTTATTTCTTCCCTCGACTCTCCTTCAGCTAAATATAACACTGATTTCAGATTATCACATGAAAATCATCAGAAAATCCTAGTTCAAAATATTTCGTCGAACGGAGATCGACGACATCAATACTATTCGTCGAACTCAGATCGACGAACTATGAACAAAGATTTTTGCTTTGAACTATTCAGGACTCTGTGCTCGATGAAACAAATTTAATTCGTCGAACTGAGATCGACGAAAATGGATCACAGGAAACAATTATTATCATTCTGTGAATAGAGATCAACAATCTCAACATCATTCGTCAAACTCAGGTCGACGGAAATATTTTTCGTCGAACTCAGAATTTCAAAACAGAAATTTTTATTCTTTTATTTCTGATTATTTTAAAAGAGAACCAGGACCCAAGGTTTTCTGGGTCCAGAACTCCTAACATCTCCTTGCAGGAAAAGAATTTAGTCCAGCAAATATACATGATATCAGTGGCTGAATAAGTTGTGCAAGGCTATGCATATAGGGGGAGATGCCTGTAAATGAAGCTGCAGAAATTCCAGCAGTAGTAGCAGTTTGTGGGGATTCTAGCAGCAACAACAACAGATTATAATGTTGCAGATTTTGGAAAGGATCAACAACAGCTGTAACAACAGCAACAGAACAACAGATGTACTTGATCCAGATTTAATTGTATTTAATTGCCTTATATTTTACTTATATTTATGTAAATAGTGTCCTTACCCAAATAGGGGGAGATTGTTGGAACCCCAGTTAGGATTTGGGCAAGGAACACTATTAGGGTTGCTTAGAATGACCAAACATGTATAGTCATGGGTCATAGGACTATTTCCAGAAATGTCATTCAGAAGAGCTCCAGAATTGCTGAAAGAAATGCAATTAAGACAAAGTCGGAGAATCAGCTCGACGATCATCGAACGTAGTTCAACGAACGTCAAACTCGGGTCGACGAATGGTGACAGTAGCTGAGTTCGATGAATGTCTAACTCAGGTCGACGATTGGTGGACAACACTTGCTCAGCTCGACAAAATTAGCAAGTCAGTTTCTCAGCTCGACGAAATAGAAACTGAGCTCGACGAACTGCAAGCTCCGGTCGACGAACGCAGGCAAGATATTCAGCTCGACGAATCTAGCTGAGTTCGACGAATGTCGAACTCAGGTCGACAATTGATGAACTCGACGAAAGTTCTGGTCGACGATTTCTGAGCAATCAGTAACAGTTGGCAGAATTAATTACGGATTAATTACAGTCAACATTCCCAGTGAAAATAGCCGTTCAAACGGACAGTTACAGAAGAATTAAGTAAGGATCAATTTCCAAAGCATCTTCACTCTCGGGAATGTTTCTTCCGACATAAAATCTTCAGAATTCAAATACAGGGAAGAATATAGAACAGACAGACAGAATACACGCTGAACACAAGAAGAAGTAAAAGGGGCTTTTATAGAGAAAGGAACTCTGCATCTCCAAGAAAATAATCATCAGACTTCTTCATCAGCTCCAGGCTTTCAAGAGACAACAAATCAATATCAGTCTAAGAAGCCTGCTGGAGACATCATCACTGTGAAGGTCTATCACCCTGCAGCAAAGCTTCCTGCTAACCTGAACCAATCAATATCTTAGGGGGAGCTATTTGCTAACATCATATCCACTTGAGTCTTCTCTCTGATTGTTGACAGAGAAGATAAAATCACTCTCTCACCACCTCCTGTATAAAGGGTTTTCATCTCCCTTCAATAGTGATTCCTGGTTGCAAGTCTCATACCAAAAGACTTGAGTTGGTTTTGGGGGACCTGATCAAAACTCATTGGTGTCAGGGCACCTAATCAAAAACTTGAGTGGATTCCTACCAGGGTGGTAGAAGAGTGGATGTACCCAGGTTGGGGAACCACTATAAAATCCTTGTGTCTATTCTAGTTGATTGATCTTCTTTCTTTATTTTGTGCTGTGATTTTACTCTAATTAGTTCAGTTAAGATCTCTTTCAAATTGTATTTCATAGCATAATCATTGCATATAACCCGACACTTATTGTATAAGTGGTATGGGACGCTTTATACAATAGGCCCTGCAAAACGACCCCTTGGTTTATAAGTTCGTGCAAGTGTGCTTATAAGTTAAGGTTTTTATTCAGTATTATATATATATGCTAGCTAGAAAACTGACACCCTATCGTATAAATTGGTATGGGTCTTTATATACGATAGGAGCCCTATAAAAGATCCCTTGGCTTATGTGTCTACATATAAGTTAAGGTTACCCTTCTTTTTTAGTCTTTCTTACCTTTATTTTGTCTTATATATCATATAACTGCAAGATTAGCTCCGCCGCCACTTACTTATATATGTTATTCTCCACTTTCATGTCCTCTCCCTTCCTCCTCCCCGCTCGGTGCCTAGGAGCCATGGGGGAAGGGGCAGGGGATGATAGGGCTTAGTCTTTTACACTAACGGTTTTCGAACCTCATCATTTTAGGGGACCGTGGAGCCCAGCATGGAGGAGTAGCCCCAGAGGTCGGAATGCCTGGAGATGGGCCAGTCTAGTACCGGAGTTCAGACGGCAGGGACTGTAAATCCTGATTGCTAGTGGTTATATTAGTTTTGCTTCCACGATGAGAGATATGTAGTGAGAACTTGATGTACTGGGCATGAGCCCAAGTTTTTAGTACTTTTATTTCATCTGTGGACACTCCCTTCGTGGAGATTATTTATATATGTGATTTTTGTGGACTTGCCTCTTACTATTTTGCTACAGTTATGATCGATTCGGCCGGCAGGATTGGCGTTTTGTAGTGATGATCTTCCCGGGTGCAAAGGTGTCACCGCAAAGCGGCGGTTCTGGGCCGAAGACCCCGTGGTTTAAAAAGAAAAAAAAATGGGGTCCTACAAGTGGTATCAAAGCGAACCTCGATCGAAAAGTAGCAGTCCACAACTCCTGGGTTACCCCCGCACGAGTTTAGTTTGGGGACAAACTAAGCAGCGGAAGCAGTGGTGTGCCCATATGGGGGGATCACATGTAAATCGTCCACTTTTAATTAAGGTTGAGTCGATTACTTACTGATGGCTTTTGTTACGCAGCCCCCAGCACAGCCTACGCCACGGGGAGGAATCCATCAGATTCCGAATGTTGCACCAGATCCCCCGGTACCCACTCCGTTCCTACAGTCAGAGATGGGGCAGACTCTGACAGCTATCTTGGAAGCTTTAGGGCACAGCAGGTTCCGGCTCCGCAGCCAAACCTGGGGACCAACTAGCTGAGTATTTTCCGAGGACTTTCTCCCCCATCCTACTTGGGGACAGAGTCGGCCGTTCGGACGGATGAGTGGCTGGAAATCATCTATGAGATGCTGACTGGGATCCGGTGCGCGTGGGAGGAGAGGGTGCCCTTGGTATTCTCTTACTTGGAGTCCCATGCCAAGAGATGGTGGAAGACATCGCTGGACACGACGTTTGCTGACAGAGAGGTTGTTGAGATAGCTTGGGGGGAATTCAGGGCCGCACTATTGGAGCATTTTGTTCCGCAGTCGGCCAGAGACGAGCTGGAGGATATATTTCTACAGTTGAGATAGGGCAGCAAGACAGTGGTGGAGTATCATCAGGAGTTCAAACACTTAGCCCAGTTTGTGGATTCTTATCAATTGGATGAGGCGGGTTAAACTAAGAGGTTGTATAAGGTTCTGTGAGAGGATCTGAGGGAGGATCTGCTATTCATGTCCGACGGGCCTATTACTTGGATATTGGAGATGAAGAAAAGGATTGAGGCAGATTGGCATACTACCCGAGCCCGGAAGCGGCCAACTGAGGATCAGGGCCGGGGAGACAGAAATGATCAGCGACAGGGCCGCATCACAGATGGGAGAAGACGAGAAAACCAGCCTCGTCAGGAGACGAGATAGGAGCAGAGGGAAAAATTAGTGGTGGCCCCTCAGCCACCCCAAATGCGGGAGGTGTAGAGACCCGGGGGTATGGCATATCCCCCGCTAGAGTGCTTCAACTGTCATCAGGTGGGGCATATCCGGAGGAACTGCCCCATGAGGGGGGCACCATCACCAGCACCACCGGCTGCCCCACTAGCTCAATATTTTGGAGGCCGAGGACATGACCGAGGTCGTGGATACCAGGGCAGAGACCACAGGTAAGAGAGGGAGCAAGTGTATGCACTGGATCTTACTCAACAATGGAATCTGAAGCAAGTGATCACAGGTACTCCAGTTAATTTTAAGTTTTCTCTTTCCTATATAACTAGAGCTATGGATATAAAACTGATAAACTAAGAAATAAACCATAATTAGATTTTTAATACTTTAAACTACCCCAGGCAGAGTTTTCATCAGCGGCAAGCCCGCCTATATACTGTTCGATACGGGTGCTTCGCACTTGTTCGTGTCGAAAGCCTTCATGGAAGGGCTGGAAGGCATGGAGCGGTTAACTAGCTTGATGATGAGGATACGACTACCAGACGGATCGGAGCTACTCACCACCGCCCGCTGCAACATGGAGGCGGAGATCGGCTGAAAGATATTTGAAGCACCATCGACGATCATGAAGATGCCAGTCTTTGATTTGATCCTGGGAATGACATGGTTGTACTGGAACCATGCTCAGATTGACTGTATGTCCAAGAGGATTACTGTGAGGCATGGGGATTCCTACATCATCATTGAAAGTATTAGATCTATTCCTCCTCTCTTGCTATCATCCGTGCAGGCCGTCAAGGCCTACTTGCAGGGGGATGAAGTCTATGAAGTGATGTTTGAAATGACTGAGGCCAAGGGTGTTAAAATTCAACAATCCCGCAGAGGCCTCCTCGGATACCATGTTGAAACTCAACAAACCGGAGGAGGACACGTCCTCTTATAATGTTGAACGTTTTCTCAGATCTTGGAGAAAGCAGGGGTTATCTCAACAGAGCAGTAACAACCAGCAACACATGCAGCAAGTAAATATCTTTATTGATCAACAGAAAACTTCTTTACAGGGAGAGACATACATGGCGAGACATGCTTCGCCAAAACCAACACAGGGAGAGCAGAGACAGACAAAGACAAAACTATACAAGCCGCGCGGTCTCAAACACTAAGCTGCGTGCGGCCTACTGTTGTGGAGTCCGCTCAATCCGCCAGGTCGTAAAGCCGCAACCAAGCCGCGCAGACTACCCCTTATTCCAATGCTTAGCTCTTCACCGCCGATCGGCAAGCCGCATGACCGCGAGGTCGCCTAGCCGCCAGACCGCACATACTGCGATGCCGAATAGAACAGTCCGCCTGAGACAGGTGACTTCTTGAACCCCGAACCAAGTTGCCAAAGAGAAGACCGCCTAGTCGCTATCCGCGACCTGTTGTTTACCGCCTGTTGCTTAACTATAGATTCCCCACTGTCCCTGACCGCAATCAGAGCCAAGTCCTGGCTTCCCAGTGCTATCCGCACAACCTGCACAGCACAACCCGGTCAGCTCTATCAAACCGTGCGGACACCATAGTCCAGTCCGCAACAACTTATGCGAGCTCAAAATTACTGTTCACTTACTTCGGTTCTCTCCCTCTCAGTTATTATTTCCTAATGTGACATGGGTCCTATTTATAGGCACGATGATGTGTCTGGTCACCGCCCTAGCTGATAGGATAACCACCACATCCTGCAGCAAGAACAAGTGTCTCCGCCAGCCCGCGGACACACACTCCAGTTCGTCGTTCCTGTGTAGATAGTCAGTCCGCCCCAGCTTCTCCAAGGCCGGACTCCAATCTCTAGTCCGCCTTGTCGCCAAAGGCCAAGCTGCCAAGACATCACCAAGGCTGGACAGCAAACTCCAGTCCACCTTATCGCAAAAGTCCAAGCCAGGACCACCACAGCCGGACTCCGCAACAACAGTCTGCCAATCCGCGGACACAGCTCCAGCCCGCTTAACCCGTGCCCGCAGCCTCGCCACCAAGGCACCTACCAGACTCAGCGGACACCCAGCTTCCGTCCGCTGTGGACAGCTCTAGTCCGCATCCCCCAGTCCATTGCCTAATCACCAAGGTATTGCCGGACTTAGCGGACATAGCTTCAGTCTGCTAACACAGTAGGCACATGAGGCCGCATCTCCTGCAGACTACTCCAGTCCAAAATTCCTGCAGACTTCTCCAGTCCGTATCCCTGCAGACTTCTCAGTCCGCATCCCTGAGTCCATAGCCTCATCACAATTCTCAACCGGACTCAGCGAACACTAGCTCCAGTCCGCACGCTTGCGCACCCAATCTCCAGTCTGCATATCCTCAAGCTAGCAAACAAGGCATTAGCACTCCTGCCGAGCATGGCGGACTGAGAGAAACAGTCTGCGCTCCACTGCGCGATCTCCTCAGACTGAGCCAACCTGGACTTGGTTCAGAACCCACCAAGTCCAGTCCGCTGACCACAAAGGCCAGTCTGCACTTACTGGCGGACACTGGATCTAGCCCGCCATACCGGGCGACCTCCAGCTTCTGTCCGCACTAACCGGCGGTCTCCGCGGCTTCCACTTGCCGCTGCACCAGAGAAAGACCAAGGCAACTGCCAAACCAATCTGTCAAGTTCCAGTTCATCGGTCTGCTTTATGCCGAACTCCGCGGATAGAGTTTCTATCCGCCTAGTTACTTCCTGGGATCCAACCGCCCGCTGAGTATACACCGGCCTGATAGACCGCTACTGTTGTTTGCATAGTCCGTGCAAACAGACTGCCCAGGCCGCCACAGAGCAAACCGCCTGCAACATCCCTTCCGACTTAGCAGTCAGCCAACCATGTCCGCGTAGTCCGCGCAGATGGGTTTCCCAAGCCTTCCATTCAACCACTTTCACTTCATAGATTTCAACACTACCCCTTGAAGTGAGAAGTGGTGAACAACTCCAACAGCTCTCGTAACCTTGAACCTGGCCCCTCCGATAGCATCTACGAAGAGATGTCCAAGACATAGTCCTCACCCCGCATATCATGGACCATGAGGGAGCCCTCCAGCATCTCCCAAAAGGATCCATGCTTCCCTCTGCCTTCTTTAGCTTCAACCTCCACTCATCCATCATAGGAGTATCACCAACTACCTTGGGCGCAAAGGCCCAAGCCTCGTTACCTATGAGAGAAGTTACCTCTTCAGCCTTGGTGTCAACCACCTCCTTGTTTTTAGTGGGGTCATCACAGCCAGAAGCACCTTGCTCGACCTGAGGGCTAGGAAAGAAATATGGGACCAAGTTCGCTGTGTTCCCTTCGCTATATCGATCTGGTAGCTTACTGATCCTCTTTGATCTCCGAAGAACCTGATCATGGCTAACCACCTCCGCTGCTCTTGAACCAGCTCCATTCCCGGGCAAACCTGGAACTATGCTCCCCTTACTCCCTGAATAAGCCGCCTCCTCACTGGATCCAGGAGCACCTGGAGCAACGCTCTCCCTGCTTCCTGAACCAGAAGACTCCCCTCTTGAACAAGAACTGCTTGGAACATCGCTCCCCCTGCTTCCTAAACCAGAAGCCTCTGCCTTCGAGTCAGAAGTACCTGGAGCATCACTCCCCCTACTTCCTGACCCTGAAGCCTTTTCCCCTGAGCTAGAACAACCTGGAGCACCTGGTGAATCAGGCAGCTCCACATGAACCTTAGCAGCAGCCTCCTTCAGCCCAACATCTAACCTGCTCATCTCTAGCTCCACATGAGAGCTACCCTAATACGGCGTCAACTCGTCGAAGACAACGTCTATTAACACGATGAGTCTCTTCGTTGCAGGATCCATACATCTCCATCTTCTCCTCTGCTCATCATACCCAACAAAGGCTAGCTTCGTCTTGAGATCTCCTGGAGAGTCTACGTAGCAGGTAGATCCAAACACCCTTAGGTGTTTCACACTGGGCTTTACTCCGAACATCAGCTCATAAGGAGTCTTCACTATGATCAGACTAAGAGGCATCCGATTGATGACATGAGCATCACAGGCCATCTCTTCCGCCCAAAGTGCCTTCGGAACGCCTTTACTCTGAATCCAACACTTGCAGGTCTTCGTTAACCAACGGATCATCCGAGATGCAACACTACCTTGTTGTGAAGTATGTCTACAAGAAAGCTCCTTTCGGATCCCTTGCTTCCTGCAAAAGTTTGAGATCTCGGTTGAGCCAAACTCACCACCGATGCTTGTCCTCAACTTCTTGATCCGCAGACCCAGCTGGCCTTCCACAAGCTTCTTGAACTCCACAAGCAAGCGCATCATGTTGGACTTCTGCTTCATGAAGTATACCCAAGTATAACTTGAATAGTCATCAACTAATATCAGCATGAACTTGCTGCCTCCAAGACTGGTGGTGACGGTCGGTCCAACCAGATCACAATGGACAACCTCCAAAGGTGCTTTACATCTGGATTGTGCTTATCAACCATGAAGCGATAAGCTTCGCTTTGCTGACATCCCGCACATCCCTGACCATCGTCATAGGATGACAATCTAGGCAAGCCTCTTACGAGTCTTCTTTCCGCCATTGCTTTCAGCTTATCCATCCCTACATGCCCCAGTCTTTCATGTCAGATAGCTGCACTATCACTGGCCTTCATCCGATCAGATCCAGAACTTATTGATAACCCAACAATGTTCTTCTCCTTCCTCCCTACTTGAGCAACGTTCGCTGAGAGCAAGACAACCTTGCACTCCTTCCTGAGATGACCTTGTTGCTTGCATTTATAGCACCTTGGTCCTTCCTTCCTCTTCCTATCACGCCTAGGAGAAACACTCCTTTCTTCCTGATATGAAGTAGAGGGACCATCTTCTGCAGCAGCATTCACCTCCTTCCTAAACAACCCAATAAGAGAAGTCCAAACCTCCGGACCCACATCCACTGATGTGGTCCAAGAGCTCTGATGAGATCACCTGCCTGAGAATAGACTCCGCTCTTGCATTTATCTTTTTCCAAGCTCTCATCTCTTCAGCATTGCCAGTAGTAGCCTCTTGTCTTCCTGCTCCGCATACAACCTCCCAAAGGTCCTCGCCAAGAAGAAAGCTCTTCATACAATACTTCCACCTTTCAAAGTTCGTCTCTGTAAGAAGATCAATTCCAAGACAACTTGTATCTTCCGTTGCCATGGCTCTACCACTGGTTTCCTCTTCACTAAAGCAACTACATCCATTGAGCACTGCTTGACCACTCCAACCTCCCTCTGATACCATGTTAAAATTCAACAAACCCGCAGAGGCCTCCTCGGATACCATGTTGAAACTCAACAAACTGGAGGAGAACACATCCACTTATAATGTTGAACGTTTTCCCGGATCTTGGAGAAAGTAGGGGTTATCTCAAAAAAGCAGTAACAACCAGCAACTCATGCAGCAAGCCAATATCTTTATTGATCAACATCAAACTTCTTTACAAGGCGAGACATACATGTCGAGACGTGATTCGCCAAAAACCAACACAGGGAGAGCAGAGCCAGATACAAAGACAAACCAATACAAGCCGCGCAGTCTCAAACACTAAGCCGAACGGTCTACTGCTGTGGAGTCCGCTCGCTCCGCCAGGTCGCAAAGCCGCAACCAAGCTGTGTGGACTACCCCTTAGTCCAATGCTTAGCTCTTCACCGCCGATCTGCAAGCCGCATGACCGCGAGGTCACCTAGCCGCCAGACCGCACACGCTGCGATACCGAATGGAACAGTCCGCCTGAAGGAGGTGACTTCTTGAACCCCGAACCAAGTTGCCAAAGAGAAGACCGCTTAGTCGCTATCCGCGACCTAATGTTTACCGCCTGTTGCTTAACCACAGAATCCGCACTGTCCCTAACCGCAATCAGAGCCAAGTCCTGGCTTTCCAGCGCTATCCGCACAATCTGCACAGCACAACCCGGTCAACTCTATCAAACCGCGCGGACACCATAGTCCAGTCCGCAGCAACTTACGCGAGCTCAAAATTACTGTTCACTTACTTCGGTTCTCTCCCTCTCTGTTGTTTTCTGATGTGACACGGGTCCTATTTATAGGTACGATGATGAGTATGGTCACCGCCCTAGCTGATAAGATAACCGCCACATCCTGCAGCAAGAACAAGTGTGTCCGCCAGCCCGCGGACACACACTCCAGTTCTCCGCTCCTGTACAGATAGCCAGTCCGCCCCAGCTTCTCCAAAGTCGGACTCCAATCTCCAGTCCGCCTTATCGCCAAAGGCCAAGCCGCCAAGACATCACCAAGGCCGGACAGCAAACTCCAGTCCGCCTTGTCGCCAAAGGCCAAGCCAGGACCACCACAGCCGAACTCCTGCAACAACAGTCTGCCAATCCGTAGACACAGCTCCAGCCCGCTTAACCCGAGCCCGCAGCCTCGCCACCAAGGCACCTGCCGGACTCAGCAGACACCCGGCTTCCATTCGCTGCGGATAACTCTAGTCTGCATCCCCGAGTACATTGCCTAATCACCAAGGCATTGTCGGACTCAGCGGATACAAGCTTCAGTCTGCTAACACAGTAGACACATGAGTCCTGCATATCCTACAGACTACTCCAGTACACAATTCCTGCAGACTTCTACAGTCTATATCCCTACAGACTTCTCAGTCCGCATCCCTGAGTCCATAGCCTCATCATAAGGCTCAACCGGACTCAGCGGACACTAGCTCCAGTCCGCACGCTTGCGCACGCAATCTCCAGTCGGCATATCCTCAAGCTAGCAAACAAGGCATCAGCACTCCTGCCGAGCTTGTCGGACTGAGAGAAACAGTCTGCACTCCACTGCGCGATCTCCCCGGACTAAGCCAACCTGGACTTGGTTCAGAACCCACCAAGTCCAGTCCGCTGACCAAAAAGGCCAGTCCGCACTTACTGGCGGACACTAGATCTACCCCGCCATACTGGGCGACCTCCAGCTTCTGTCCGCACTAACCGGCGGTCTCCGCGGCTTCCACTTGCTGCTGCACCAGAGCAAGACCAAGGCAACTACCAAATCAATCTGTCGAGCTCCAGTTCATCAGTCTTCTTTATGCCGGACTCCGCGGATAGGTTTCTATCCGCCTGGTTACTTCCTGGGATCCAACCGCCTGCTGAGTATACGTCGGCCTGACAGACCGCTGCTACTGTCCGCATAGTCCGCGCGAACAGACCGCCCAGGCCGCCACAGAGCAAACTGCCCGCAACATCCCTGCCGACTTAGCAGTCCGCCAACCCTGTCCGCGTAGTCCGCGCGGATGGGTTGCCCAAGCCTTCCATTCAACCACTTTCACTTCACAGATTTCAACAAAGGGTTCCATCTCGGATATCCCGGTGGTGCGAGATTTTGCCGACATATTCCCAGAGAAGCTACCAGGGCTACCCTCACACCGGGAGTAGGATTTCCGGATACAATTAGTGTCGGGGGCTAAGCCGGCATCTAGAGCCCTTACCGGATGGCCCTGAAGGAGCTGACAGAGTTTCGAAGCTAGCACTAGGAACTAGTGGAGGCCGGATTTGTCTGCCCAAGCTCTTCACCATGGGGAGCCCCGGTATTGTTTGTCAAGAAGAAGGACGGGACACTTAGATTGTGCATCGACTACCGGGCACTGAACCGATTGACAGTCCAGAATACCTATCCACTGCCAAGGATAGATGAGCTGTTTGACCAGCTGGAGGGCGCGCATTTCTTTTCAAAATTGGATTTGAGGTCGGGATACTATCAGCTGCGGATTCAGGAGGAGGACATTCCGAAGACTGCCTTCAGTACCAGATATGGGCTGTTTGAGTTCATCGTGATGCCTTTGGGGCTCACGAATGCACCATCGGAGTTCATGAGCCTCATGAATCGGGTGTTCGAGGCATATCTGTATGTGTTCGTCATTATATTTATTGATGACATCCTCATTTACTCGAGGATAGAGGAGCACACACGACATCTGTCACTGACCCTGGAGAGACTGCGAGAGCACCAGCTTTATGCGAAGTTCAACAAATGCCAGTTCTGGTTGAGGGAGGTGGCTTTTCTAGGCCATATCATCAGTGGTGCTGGGTTGGCAGTGAACTCGACCAAGATTCAGGTAGTTCGGGATTGGCCGCAGCTGAAGTCGGCCACAGATGTGCGGAGTTTTCTAGGACTTGACGGTTACTACTGGAAGTTCGTGGAGGGATTTTCTTTTATTGCCCTTCCACTCACATCCATGACGAGGAAAGATGTGCCCTTTGTCTGGACCACGCAATGCGATGTGGCTTTTCAGGAGCTGAAATATCGACTCACCTCGGCTCCTATACTTGCCCTCCCTTCGGGGAAGGAAGGATTCCAGGTCTACACCGACACTTCCTACCAGGTCATGGGTCCGGTGCTGATGTAAAATGGTCATGTGATAGCCTACGCTTCTCGGTAGCTGAAGAAGCATGAGCAGAACTACCTAGTTCATGACTTAGAGATGGGAGCGATCATATTTGCTCTAAAAGTCTGGCGATACTATCTATACGGCGTCCACTACGACATTTACTCTGATCACAAGAACTTGAGGTATGTGGACAGGCAGAAAGAGCTGAACATCAGGCAGAGACGATGGGTGGAGTTTCTAGCAGATTACCAGTACAAGATGCACTACCAGCCAGGGAAGGAGAATGTGGTGGCAGATACACTAAGCCGGAAGGCCGCAAACCCTGGAGCAGTAACGCAGTTGATGGCCTTGGAGTTGGTCTAGATGTTAGAGAAGATGCAGGTATCCTTGGTGTCTGAGGATCACCCTGAGCTGTACCGGGAGGACCTAGCATCGTTGATTGCCCCAGATAACATTCGAGACCGAGTCAGAGAGGGGCAGAAGCAGGATGCCCAGCTAAAGCTGATATTTAGGGCCTTAGAAGCAGGCATTGCTGGGGATTACTCGTTGAGGGATGGTCTAGTGTGTTTCAGAGGATGGATTTACATACCAGAGGGAGGCCAAGTCCGGGAACATATCATGACGGAGGCTCATTGCAGTCGATATTCAGTGCACCCGGGAGTTACGAAGATGACTGCAGACCTGAAGAAGACCATGTACTGGCCAGGCATGAAGAAGGATATCACCTACTTCGTGACCCACTGCGAGGCATGCCAGTTGGTGAAAGCAGAGTGCAGAAACCCCGCAGGATTATTGCAGCCACTCCCAGTGCCGGAGTGGAAGTTCGATGATATCGCGATGGAATTTATACATGGGCTTCCCCGATCGCGGACGGGGAACGATTCGATATGGGTGATCGTCGACCGGCTGACAAAGGTAGCCAGATTTATTCCGATCAAGAAGGATGACTCGGTTTATGAGTTGGTTCGAAAGTTTGTGGAGCAGTTCGTCTGTTATCATGGCGTACCCAGGTCGATTCTATCAGACCGGGATGGACGGATTACTTCCAGGGAGTGGAGATCAGTGCAGACTTACTTGGGCACTCGGCTAACATTCAGTACTGTGTTTCATCCCCATACTGATGGGTAGATGGAATGCACTAACCAGACCTTGGAAGATCTGTTGCAACTTTGCATATTGGATCGCGGTGAGCCCTGGGAGAAGCTATTTCCACTGATCGAGTTCTCATATAATAACAGCTAACAATCCAGCATAGGGATGGCTCCTTATGAGACCCTGTATGGACGGAGGTGTAGGACTCCACTGTCATGGATACATGACGAGGATCCGGAGGATTTGGGTTCGGAGTTTGTCGAGGACACCGAGGCTCAGGTAAGATTGATACGGGACAGGATGCTAGAGGCATAGAGCAGACATGCTAAGTATTACGACGCTCGGCATCATCAGGTAGAGTTCCGGGTGGGGGACTAGGTGTTCTTGAAGATCCGACAAATGCATGGGGTTTCACGGGTACGCGGTCGAAAGAAGAAGCTCAGCCCAAGATATATGGGGCCTTATAGGATCCGGGAGCGGATCGGTCCCTTAGCATACATGTTGGGGCTGCCACCGGAGCTGGCGAGTCTGCACGACGTGTTCCATGTATCCTCTCTTAGGAGGGCTCTACTACGCCCTGAGCAGCAAATTACGGCCACGGATGGGCCGGTAGCATCTGATCGGCCAGTTCACCTAGAACCAGTCTGGATTGACGATAAGGGAATACGATTCTTGCGTCGCAAGAAGGTTCCATTGGTCATGGTCCTGTGGAGGAATCATGGGCGAGAGGAGCACACATGGGAGCCTCAGGACTTGATGCAACGGAGGTACCCGGAGCTTTTCATTCAGGTATATCTCAAACCTTAGGGATGTTATAAGTTTTATTT
Source organism: Platanthera guangdongensis (assembly GCA_039583875.1). Classification (NCBI taxonomy): domain Eukaryota; kingdom Viridiplantae; phylum Streptophyta; class Magnoliopsida; order Asparagales; family Orchidaceae; genus Platanthera; species Platanthera guangdongensis. Next base: position 57,097,021 of record CM077165.1, read on the forward strand.
ATTTCAGTAGAAACCCCCGTAGGCTTAAAATTAATTTCGGGGATGAAATTTTTTTATATATATTGGGATTTGTAACATCCCTCAAACAACTAGACCCCTAAGATTTTGTTTTGTCATGACTAGGTCATGACAAAACCATCAAAAGCACAAAGTACCACATGAACAAGGCCAAGGTGAAAATCACCTTGGTTTGCCTATATCACAACCTCATCACCAGACCTAGGGTTTGACATTTGGGCTTCAAATTGACTCCATGAACCCACCACAACACCCATAACACCTTAGGTAGTCCATATGGTCACTAAGGACCCACTGGGGTCCACCCAAGAGGCTAAGTTGACCCAAGTCAACCCTAACCCTAAATGGGTCAAACTGACCTACAGAAGGCCAATTGAATTTCCCTTAGCCAAGTGGACCCCACACATACCTTCCTAACCCTAGAGAGAGGCAAATGGGTCACCAAGGACCCATGGGGGTCAACCAAAAAGGCTTAGTTGACCCAAGTCAACTCTAGCCCTAAAGTGGTCAAAGTGTCAAGATTAAGGGTCAATTGACCTCCAAAGGGCCAAGTCAACCCCACCTAGACCTTAGGGGAGGCCAATGGGTCACCAGGACCCATTAGGGGCAACCTCAAAGACCAAATTGACCAAGGTCAACCCTAGTCAAGGTTTAGGTCAAGCTAGCCCAAATGGGCTAACTCAAGCTCAAGCCCAATTAACTTGGGCTAATCTTGTTTTGGTGGATGAAATGGACATGTGGGCTGCCATTAGGCTGGGTATAAGTCAAATTTCAGGCTTGGTGAGTAGGAGAGAGAAAAAGCTCCAAATGAAAGAGAGAGAAAGTGAAGGGAGTAATGAAGGAAGACTTTGGGGCTCATCCTTCCCCTTCCCCAACCCCCCATTCAATTCACTAGGCAAGGGGAGTGCAGTCCCATTTCAACCAGCTGGCCTTTTACTGGTTTGAGCCATGCTTCATCCCCCACCCACCATGGCCGAAATTTGACTAAGGGGCCATTAATGGCAATGGAAGCCTACACCCACCTAAAGCCCCAAATCTCTTCCTTAAAAGCTCCACTGGACTCCAAGGATTCAGTTTCACACATTACCTGAAGGAGCAAAGGAAGTTCACTGTGCAGTTGCAGAAATCCGACCACCACCACCACCATGACAATTCGACGATCGGCAAGGCTATAGCCACCTACACAGGTCCTCCCCTTCTCCTTCATCCATGGGTAGATCGTATGATTCATTTAGAAAGGGATTTGGGCTCAGTTGAGCCCGATCCAAGTTGAAAAATTCCTAGTTTTTCCATGTTTTTCACCTTGTCAGGATCGCCAGAAAAAGGCACTCGGCGGCTGTGCCACCGCCTGGCGACAGCCACCACCTCAATGTAGGTGGTAGTGGCGGTGGCCTGGCCGGGGAGGTGGCCGGATGGTCGGCTGTCACGGCTGGAAGAAGCTCTAGGACGGGTGAATCGGCATCGTCGGCTAGAGGTTGAAGATAACCCGGCATCGTCCGATCTGAGCCAAGATTCGCGCTGGCTCTGATATTAAACTATAGGCTATGAAATGTTTATTTCATTTCTGTCACACGTTATTGATTTAATATTTTTAATTATTAAAAATACCTAGAGGCTAATTCAGAGAAAATATTCAACACATGATTTGTAGCCCTATAGGTCTACTATAATTTAAAATTAGTTTGAACCAATTTGGGTGTTTGGTTTGACCAGGGCACTATTTTGGTGGGGTATATACGTAGGGCAAGGTAGAAATTAAAATGGTGCCCACACTTCATCTCTGGTCCAAATGACTTGAAATTTGGATAGGGAGGAACCCTATGCCATATCTAGGTCCTGCCCAAAAAATGAGAATTTTTAGGGTCAAAATTTCTATAGTTTTGGAAATTATTTAATTTCTCTATGGTAAAATAATTTAGGGGGCAAATTACCTCCTAAACTCACCCAAATTTTGGTGAGTGGTGATTGGGGTCATCATAAAGCTCTAGTTAAAATTTCATCTCATTTGGAGATGGTTTGAATTGAAATCATGCAAACCCTAGCCTTGCCAAAATAAGGGTATTTTGGTCAAAATGTGCACTTTGGGTTTTCAGTGGCAAAATCACCTCAATAGAGGTTGAAATTGGGGCCATTGGCTTGGAATGGATTTTATGACCTCCCCATGGAATATGAGGTAGATTGGAATAGTTTTTCCCTAAGATCTAAGACCAAACCCTAAGGAAGGGCTTTTGTGCCTTGTGAAGGGCATGAGGCCAAAACACCTTGAATGAACTTGAAATTTGGTGGGGAGGGTACTAAGGTAACTAAAGCCCTCTGGTAAAAATATTAGGGGATTTGGGAAGGGGTAGGCCCCTCAAAATCCTAACCCTAGTTTAGGGAACAAATCTTATGATGCTGGAATAGGTTAGTAAAACTCATTGAACAAAAATGAAATTTGGGTAGTGTGGTCATAGGGGTAGTATGAACCTCTGGTAATTTAATTGGGAATTTTGGATTAATAATCTTTGCACTTCCTTTGTAACTCATGGGACTGTCCTAATTAATCGTTTGGTTATTATGATCCCACTGCCTTTTAGAAAGTCATAAAAATTAGGCAGAGGGAGTTTTAGACATTATTGCTCATGTATAAAGTTTATTAGAATTTTTGAATATATATTTGCAGTACATACTTTACAAGCTCAATAACTTGGAAAATTATTCAATAATTTATTTAGAGCTCATTACTTGATAATAAATTATGAAAATTGACTTAGCGCATTTATAAGTCCTTACAATCATTCTTGAATTTTCTCAGAAGTTTTGGAAATAGTTTTGCTGCACTTGCCTCTTAAATTGATAAAAATATGTTATATTCAAAAATTAGATTCAGAGGCTTAAACTTGTTGAAAAATTGGGATACTTGGGATTCTGTGTTAAATAATAATCTTCAATTTATTATAAATTTGGTAGAGCATTTACTTGTCTCAAATGGGCACTTCATGTTCAAACTTGGATTTTTAATTTACTAGATTAATTAAATAAATTATCAGATAATTGGGAAAATTGTGAATTCCTTTATTTAGGCCAAAAATGTCATAATAGCCCTCCAGTAATTATTATATGAGGATTGGGTGACTATTTGGTGTACCTCCCACTTTACATGTCATATAGCTTAACATGGTCTACATCTAGTAAAATTGCAGAATTTAGGTTGGAATATGAATTTGGGCACATGAGTTTGGGATAACTATTTGTTGATTTGGATAAATAAAAATGAGTTCATCATTGGAAGTTAGGATGAGTAGAGTGTTGATTTGGCTAGTGTTAGGAGGTGCTTGGGATCGACGAAAGATCATCTCTCCCGTGGGAAGGAAGTGTCAAATACTTTAGGGTTAGATCCAGTAAAACAAGAAAGTGTTTGGGAATTTTCATAGCAACCAATAATAGTAAGTGTCTTGCGAAAGGGAGCTTTGGTCGTAATCCCATCGTAGTTCCTAGTGCCTTCGAGAGCCCTTCACGGGGGATACCTTGGGCAGTCCTGGGCTAAACCTAAACTGTAGGCAAAATTGGAATGCAAGATGAAAGTGCAGCTAGATCTGATATACTCTAGAGGGGGGTGAATAGAGTATATGGTGCTTGAAAACTTTTTACAACAATTGTTGTAATCTGAGTGAACAGGGAAGTAATTATTAAATCTAATCACAGAATAACCTACAATATAAATTAATCACAGATCTAAACTAATCGCAACACAATCACAGAACAATCACAGCCAGAAACAAAAGATAAAGACAAGCAATCCAGATGACACAAGGAGCTATAGTGGTTCCCCTAAACTTGGGTACATCCACTCTTCTACCACCCTAGGTAGGAATCCACTGCAGGATGAGTTGATCAGTTGTCCTGGGCACCAATGAGCTTTTGATAAGCTGCTCAAAAACCAAATCAGATTTTTTGATCAGGTGTCTTGCCACCAATGAGCTTTTGACAAGGTGCTCAAAAACCAAGCTCAAACTTTTGAAGGGAGTTTGAGAAACCCTTTACAGAGGTGGGGATGAGAGAGTTATGGGAGTCTTCTCTTTCTCAAATCAGCTGAGAAGACTATGTGGATTTGATGTTGTCAAAGCTCCCCCTGAGTCCTTGAGATGTTCAGGAAAAGAAGCTTTGCTGTAGGGTGATAGGCCTTCAGAAGTTGATCTCCAGCAAATGATGATTTCAGCAACAGCTGAAATGTTAGGTGTCTGGAGTCTTTGAAAGATGTTGGCCTTGAACACTTGAGACAAGAGATCAGAAGATTTCAGATGGTTGATCTCCTTGGATCTGTGTTCTTGAGAGAATTCTTTGAGACAGAGAATATTTTTGTTCTTGTTCTTCTTGTCTGTGTCTGAGTTCTAAGTTGTGGAGAGATTCAAAAATCTTGTGTTTTATTCTCTGGTACTGAATAGAAAGTCATCCTCCGTCAAGAATAGCCGTTGGCCTGTCATTAATTGCATCCTTAATTGCAAATGTCTTCTGGAGGAAAGTCCAAAGAAACATTCCTTGATAATCCCTTGAAACTTGGTCCAGAATAAATGAAAACGGCTAGAAAATCTTCTGAATTAATTGCTGAATAACTCCTTAACTATTCTGTATTTGAATCTTGAAAAATCCTTGAAGTCATCAGAAAATCATCGAACTGAGCTCAGCGATATGGACTTATACAACAACAGAAAAATGTCGATCTGAGCTCAAAGATCGTCGAACTGAGCTCAGAGATAGAGATCCAATACTGAGTCAAGATCGTCGAACTGAGCTCGAAGATCGTCGAATGGAGTTCGACGATTAGATGAAGTTGAGCTCAGCGATCGTCGAATGGAGTTCGACGATCCATCGAAGTTAAGCTAGACGATCGTCGATTGGAGTTCGACGAATCGTCGTGCTGAGCTCGATGATATGACTTAGTCTCAAATTGAAAATTCTTGGTCTTGTGGGCAGCTTCCAAACCTAGACTTCTAACCCTTAGACTCAATTCTAATTGACCTTTAGAGCTATACAGGAGGTCAAAAACTGGTTTCCTAGAGACATAGTGATCCTGACCCAAATTAGTAATAGGGTGTTCCAACAATCTCCCCCTATTTATGTTAGGATTACTATTTATAGAGTTTGGAAAAATAAAATAACAACATACACAGCAACAATACAGAAAAGCAATAAGCAGGGCATTGCAAAACCATAGATATATATCATCCCAGATAATAATTCAGAAATCAGAGTGATTGTCACCTTACATAATCATTTCTTCTCCTTGCTCTTAATGTGTTTGATTTCTCTATTGGGGTTGAGAGCTTCCTTCTTTGATCTTGTATCATCTACTGCACCTAAAGAGGTTTACTGTCTGGGCCTTGGAACTACACCTTCAGGATGCAGCTCCATGTATCTATCAGAATCAAAGAATTTGCTTGAACCATATCTTTCCAACTCTTTCTTTCTCTGTTCAGATAATGTAGTGACGTTGGAGGAGTCTTTGCCTTGCTCTCTAGCTTTATTAATCTGGTCCAGTGCAGCAAGCTCTTTCATCCTTGCAGTCCAAGCAGTTGGATTATTTTCAGGATCTTCAAATGGCACTGGTGGCTCACATCTATTTGATGGATTATCCTGAGGAGGCCTAGATGAAACTACTTCCTTCAGTTTATAGGGAAAAGGACCAGAGGTTGTGTCTGATGAGATTTGTCCTTACCTGGAGTAGGGATGTTGCCTTGAATATCCTTTAGAATAAACCTGGAATTCTCTTTGATTTCCTCTATAGTTTCCTCTTCTGGAGCCCCTGGACTGGCTTCCCCTATGATAAGATCTTGCATGAGGTTGATAAGGGGGTTTGGCTTCTAGCAGAGGGTTGAGCAGCTGAACTTCCACCTGCACCATGCATCAGGAGGAGGTGGTGGAGGAGGATGAGGATGTTGAAATTGGGAAGATCCTTTTTCATATTTCCTCTTTATTTTCATGGCTTTGAGTTGATTCTTTGAACACTGCATCCAGTGCTCAGTTATGGGGCAATCATGAAGAATATAATATGGTATGTCATTATTGTCCTTGACCTTTACTGGAGGTACTCTCTTCATGGCTTTGCTCCTTGCCTTTCTCTTTCTGGCAATGGTAGTAGAAGAATCATCAGAATCTGTCTTGAACTCAACACTTTCAGAACTTTGCTCATCATAAAGAGCATCAATCTTTTTCATCAAATCTTTCTTGAGCTGGGTTGAAGCAGATGAAGCAGTAGAGGTTGTAGCAGCAGCAGATACAACACTTGTAGCAATTATAGTTGAAGCAGAAGCAGAGGTTGAAGCAGCAGTAGATACAGAACTAGTAACAGAAGTTGAAGCAGCAACAACAACAGCAGATACTGAAGGTTCTGGAGCAGTAATAACAGTAGCAGTTGGGGCAGCAACAGTTTCACTTTCAGAAATAATAATATCAGCAGCAGGAGGAATGTCATCAGCAAACACAGAAGGCTCAACATCATGTGCCTCTGTAATCTGCATATCCGTAGAAATTGACTCATCAGCAGTATCAACAATAATATCAACAAAATTTTCAGCAGAAGGGCAGCAACATCAGAAACATCAACACTGCTTTCAGCAGGAGTAGCAGCAGCATATACTGAATTGACAAAGGAAGTTATAATGCTGGTATCACAACATGAAAAGGGCACAAGGGCCTTGGAGAGATCCTCTGGGGGCTGGACAACAACTTTCTCTGGAAAACAAGCTTTCTCTGGCAGACAACTGAAATACATTGAATCAAACTCTGAGAGCAAGGACCTGATGTCCACTGGAAAGACTGCAACTGGAAGGGGAACTGGAGCTTGAGGAAGAGCAGCAGCAGCAACAACACTAACTGCAGAAACAGCAGGCAAGGTCACTTCATAGGGCATCTCCCCCTGCCTAGATTCCGACAAGGATGTATCAAGGCACACTGCTAAAGGGATTGCCTGAGGGATTAAGGAGGAGAGCCTGGCAGAAAGAGCTGCCACTGACTAGTGTAAGGGAGCCAAGGAGGTTGATGTGCCCGCGAACAGACTCTTACTGTGGTTGGTTCGGTGAGTCGATCGTCGCGGGCTTGCTGAGGTAGGCAAGTGCACCTATCGCAAGTAGTACTCGATATTCGGGGGAATACCGAGGTCGTATTGTTCTCGGGGTCGTGTTGACTATTCTTACTCCTCCGGGAGGACTGTTATTTTACTGAAAGTAAGGTGGATTTTTTTAAGTAATTAAAGACGGAAAAGCAAAGGAGCGAAAAAACGATTTAGAAAATATTCGATGAAGGGTTAACGCTCGACATCGAATCGGATTAAGACTAAAACAATTTTTAATAATTATAGGACTTAGTTTTCAAATTAATAAAAGGCAACTTGGCCGTGGAGGTTCCACAAATGTGAGCGCACTTATCTCTAGGAATATTGCTCACCTGAACGTTAAGACTATTCGATCGAACGTTAGTCCGACGAAGGATTCCTCTTAACGCCCGCTTTACGCTAAGAACCCCGCTATTGGGTGGGGAACCCAATCCGGTAGAATTATGCTTGTCCTCTCTCGAGGGTATGCATGCAACTCTATTTACCCAGGGGTGATCGGTCCATATGCACGGCCTCTCGGCTAGCTAGCATATAGACTACAGAAATAGGGCCCACACATCGATATGTGGTCTTATGCGTCGTTAACCCGGGGAAAACCTTAAGTCCTTAAATTAAAATGAAAATATAGAGCTTCAATTATTAGAAATTATTTTAAATGTCCCAATGCTCTTCGATGCCGAGGCTAATAGCGATTAGCCACACATCGGTATGGGGACGGCTTATAATTTAGTGAGGCGCAAGTTCGAAATTAAACGCTAAAAGATTATAATAAGGGGACATAAGAAAAATAACAAACATTTAGAAAATTGAAAAGTTAGCTAAAACAAGAACTCACGCACACTCCAAATTATAAATTAAACAGAAACTAAGTTATACATAAAAGAAATTTGGATAATTGAAATTTGCGAGTCCCACTCAAACGAGTGGGGGCGGGAAATAAAGGCTTAAAATTGCAAGTTCTACTCAAACGAGTAGGACTAAAATGAAAGCGAGTCCTACTCAAATGAGTAGGAGAAAATAAATGCGATTACAGGGCTTTTTCAAATATTTACAGGGAGATAAAGATCCGTCCATTTAACTCAAGTGAGTAGGCGGAAAAAATAAAGAAAGAAAATTACAAGTCCTACTCAAACGAGTAGGCGGGAAATAAAGTCCGTCCATTTAACTCAAGTGAGTAGGCGGAAAAAATAAAGAAAGAAAATTACAAGTCCTACTCAAAAGAGCAGGACTGAAAATGAAAACAATTCGCCATTCAACTCTTAACGAGTAGGCGGAAATAAATGCACACAAACACACAAACTCCATATGAATTTCAAGAAAGCAATAAAGCTAACACCTACACTCACACACTCTACAAAATTTGAACAAATCATTAAAAGAAATCATTAAAATTTAACACCTACACTCACACACTCTACACAATTTGAATCAAAGCATCAAAACATTTATTCTCATACACTCACACACACAAATTAAAAGAAAAATGAAAGTTACCTAAAAATTTAAAACATGTACTTTTTCATGCTTAGGTTTTGCCAAAAACAAATAAAAAGAAGAAATTACAATTTTTAGAAGACAAAAGTTTTTCAAAACAAATTAAAAACCAAAGTTTTTGGAAAATTAAAATTTCAACATTTTCATTCCTAAGATTTCATAAAAGTGCTAAAAAAGTTGAAATGAAAAGAGAAAGAACAAAAAGGGTTTTCATCCTAAAATAAAGCTAAGTAAAAAAAATCAAAAATACTTTAGTAACTCTTTTACACATTCATAAGAGTGAAGATGTGGAAAACATTAAAAGAAGACATGAAGAAAAAGAGAAAAAGCTAATTCATCATTTCATAAATTTCTAACAAAACCTATCATGAGACAAATTAAAAGCATGTAAAGTAAATATGTTACACTCATACACACACACACACACATTTCATAAATGAAGAACAAAGATAAAACCAAGGATAAAAAGGGAAGAAAAAGTGGGCACAAGTGTTCATTCCAAAGCCAAATAAGAAGAGAAAATCTAACTTTTTTATTGATTAAAGGAAACTATTACAAGCTATTACAAATACAAAGCTAAAGCAAAAACAAAATTGAAAGAAAAAAGGGGGAAGAAATCTCCTTATATAGCAAGGAAATCACGGATGCAGCCCACAAAAAGACACTAAAATGGCCCAAAAATCTGAACCCTTGGACCTTACAGAAATGGGCAATTTATAAGCAAAAAATTCTAAGTACACGCCCTAGGTCACGGGCGTGTAGGGCGGGCGTGTCAGTACTATTCATGAAGGCGGCCGACGATTGGACAGGAAAGTTGACTTCGGGCTGAGTTCGCGGCAGTCACGCCCCAGGTCACGGGCGTGACTCTGGGCGTGTCGGGGAGGTAGAACCGGGCGTGGGTTGCATCAAAAGTCTTCGGCAGCATCTTGTCGGGCTAGCTGGAAAGGTCACGCCCCAGGTCACGGGCGTGACTCTGGGCGTGTCAGTTGGTGTCGACACTCGACGAATGTCGAGCGGAAAGTGTCGAGTTGAAATCGTTGAGCTGAGATCGACTCACGCCCTAGGTCACGGGCGTGACTCTGGGCGTGACGTGGGTTCGACGATCGTTGAACTGAATTTGTCGAGTGGAGGGGACACGGGCTGCTGTCACGCCCCATGTCGGGTGACACGGGCGTGTCGCCAGGCGTGTCAAGCTTGTACTTCAGAAATCGTCCGATTTCACGGGAAATGCAATGTCACGGCCCTGTCACGGGCGTGACCAAATTGACACGGGCATGTACTGCCCAATTTTGGCAGATTTTGAAATTTTTCTGCAAAATAAAATAAAATAAGTTAGTAGTAAATTTACAAAAATAGGAGCATTTTATTGAACAAAAATATGTAAAAACGACGAAAATAAATGAAAATGACTAAATTAATGTGCACAAAAATACGTATATTTACAATTCATCAGAGGTCTCTAAGAGAAGAGATAGCCTGGGGGCTAGCAATTCATATATCCTGTCAGCTAGGGCTGGAAGATCTACTTGCTCAGCAGTGACTGGAGCAGAGGTAGAGGATGGAGGTGTAGCTGTTGGTGATGGTAGAGGAGAGCTGGTGTATTGGGGAAGAGATGGTTGAGGTGTGGGTAATGTGGTCATGGAGGACAGTGGGATGGAGATAGATGGTGTGAAGGTGGGTTGATCAATGATCTCTTGCAGAAGGTCTTGGTAAAATGTTAATGATGAGGGTAGCTCAGGAGGAGATGAGGGTGAGTCATCCATGAAGGAATCATCAATAAGGTTGAAGGATGGAATGGAGGGTGAAGTGGAAATATCTGGTTGAGTGTATGAGTATAATGGATGGAATGGTTCTTCTGTTGTTGGTAGAGTTGGAATTGGAGATGGTATAGATGTTGGAGAAGGGCTGGAGATGATGATAGTGGATGGAGTTTGAATGGTGGATGGAATTGGAAAATATTGAATTAGAGGAGGAGGAGGAGGAGGAGGAGAGGTAGCAGCAGGCAGGTCATCTGCAGGGGCAGAGACCTGAGGGGAAGTGACTCTGGCAGTCCTGGTGCCTGAAGGTGTGCTGGAAGACGGCCTGCTGGGCTTGGTGATCTGCCTGTCCCATTTACCAAATAGGGCACAGGACAGTCTCTTGGAAGCATTAATGTGTATCCCAGAAGATACTGGCAATGCAGGGCATCTGTTCTGCAGAAAAAGGCCTAAAATTCTCCCAAAATTTACAAAACTCTTATTACTTTTCTTCTTAATTAGGTCAAAGAAGACCTCTCCCCAGTTCAAATTCTTCCTGTCCACTATGGCTCCCATTAAGCAGAGCTAATACCTGGAAATAGTATCATGGGCAGAGTGCTTAGCCAACAGGACCTTCCCAACTACATCAGCCAAGAATCTATATTTCACAGACAGATTCTTCTTCAGCAGCTTGCTAGGGTTAGCCTCAGAATGACCCATTTTTGCAAGCAATTCAGCATATTCTTCTCCAGATAAATCAGCAGAATCTCCACCAGTACTCAACTCAAAAACTTCTGTTAGAATTGCTGGGGTCAAGGGTACCTGGGTGCCAGAAATTGACCCAACAATTGTGTTTTGATCCTGATTGCGGGCACTGTAAACCCATTCTTTAATTTCATCAGCAGCAAGTTTAATCCTGGTGGTCATGATTGTAGCAAGTTTCTGCTCCTTGAACAACTCCAAAATGTCTTGGAAAATCTGATCTGTCGTGCTGAAGGACTCCATGTCAATGTCAAAGTCGGCATCAAATTTCATGGCGGCGAGAACAGTAACAGAAACGTCCATAGTTACCTGCAAAGAATCAACAAACAAAATGACCAAGTGCAGAAATGTTTGGAGGGAAAGAAAGTGTTTGCAGAGAAATCGAAAGCGCAAAAGGAGAACGACGCCGAAAAATGAATTTTATATTAGGGTTCGACGCAGAAAAGGAAAGATCATTGAACTCAGTTCGACGATCGGGGCTTCTAAAGGAATCTGAAGATTCTTCAATATTGTCGATCTCCGTTCGACGATATTAGAGAGCGTCGAGCTCTGTTCGACGATAGTTCAGAGAACAAAATCGTCGAGCGCCGTTCGACGATCGCTGACCGGAAGAGATAGTTCATACTATCTGAGAAACGCTGAACTCAGGTCGACGATTTCAGAAATCGTCGATCTCCGTTCGACGATCTGGGGGAATATCGTCGAGCGCAGTTCAAAGACCAGAAAAACTCTAGACACTAAGAAAAATCAAGATGTTTGTCTAGTCTTGGTCAATTTATAAACTTGTAAAATCTTGGATATTATTTAAGACTTCCTCCATCTAACATTCCTAACTGATTTAGGAAGAAGGTGTGTTTCTTTTCATCCAAGGGCTTGGTGAAAATATCTTCCCTTTGTAAGTCAGTTGGGATATATTGCAGTTCAATTTTATTCTTTTCAACATTATCACTTAAGAAGTGATGTCTAATCTCTATGTGTTTTGTCCTACTATGGAGGGCTGGATTTTGAGCTATAGAAATAGTACTGGTGTTATCACAAAAGATTTTAGACTTCTCTAAGTTGTAGCCATAGTCTAGGAGTTAGTTTTGAATCCACAAGATTTGTGAGCAACAACTGCCTGCAGCCATATATTGAGCTTCAGCAGTTGAGGTTGACACAGAAGTTTGTTTCTTACAAAACCAAGAGACAAGTCTGTCACCAAGGAACTGACAAGTTCCACTGGTGTTTTTCCTGTCAATTCTGCATCCAGCATAATCAGCATCAGAAAATCCAGTTAAATCAAATGCTGAATCTTTTGGATACCAGAGACCTAGATTTGGACAACTCTTAACATACCTAAGAATCCTCTTTACTAATGTTAGGTGTGACTCTCTAGGGCTTACTTGGAACCTAGCACATATACATGTAGCAAACATTATATCTGGTCTACTGGATGTAAGGTACAGTAAAGAGCCAATCATTGCTCTATATATTGTCTGATCAACAGGTTTCCCATGTTCATCAGCATCCAATACAGCATTAGTAAGCATAGGTGTTTTCATACAAGATGCTTCAGACATGCCAAATTTCTTAACCAATTCATTTGCATACTTGGTTTGAGAAATAAAGATGCCTTCAGCATGTTATTTGACTTGCAATCCTAGGAAGAAGGATAGCTCACCCATGCTACTCATTTCAAATTTAGAATGCATTAGGTTGGAAAACCTTCTGCACAATTTTGAGTCAGTAGAACCAAAAATAATATCATCTACATAGATCTGTACTAGTAGGGTATGAGACTTATGGGTTCTAATGAAAAGAGTTTGGTCTACTCTACCCCTTATAAATCCATTTTCCAAAAGAAAGCATGCTAGGGTCTCATACCATGCTCTAGGAGCTTGCTTGAGACCATATAATTCTTTGTTCAACCTAAAAACATAATCAGGATAAGTTGGAGAGATAAAACCTGGAGGTTGTCTGACATATACTTCTTCTTTGATGTCTCCATTTAGAAATACACTTTTGACATCCATCTGATATACCTTGAATACTTTATGTGCTGCATAAGCTAAAAATATTCTGATGGCTTCCAATCTTGCAACTGATGCAAAAGTCTGGTCATAGTCTATTCCTTCTTCTTGAGAATATCCTTGAGCAACTAGCCTTGCCTTGTTCCTTATAATTACTCCTTGATCATCCAGTTTGTTTCTGAACACCCACTTTGTTCCAACAATGGAGTGATCCTTAGGCTTTGGCACTAGTTCCCACACTTTGTTGCTTTCAAATTGATGCAACTCTTCTTGCATTGCAATGATCCAGTGTGGATCTTGCTCTGCATCTTGAATGGACTGAGGTTCAATTTCTGATAGGAAGCAGGTGTGAAACAGGTTTTGGTTGACCTGATTTCTGGTTTGCACACCAGCTGAGATGTCTCCAATTATTTGGGAAATTGGATGATCTCTTGATGTTACTAAATCAACAGAGGATGTTGATTGTTCACCAACCTGTGTTGTTGTTTCCTCTTGTGGTACAACAACTGGCTCTTCAGGTTGTTCTTCAATATGTTGAATACTTTCTTCATCTTCACTGTTTTCATCCTTTTGAGTAACCTGTAACTTGTTCAAGTCTTCAACAAGAGAATGTTCCTGCAAAGGTTCTATGGTAGAAGAGATCTTCTCCTTGAAAGACATGTTAGATTCATCGAATGATATATGAACAGATTCCTCAATTTTTAGAGATGATTTATTATAAACCCTATAAGCCTTGCTGATAATGGAGTATCCCAGAAACACTCCTTCATCAGCTTTAGCTTGAAATTTTGCTAAATATTTCTTGTCATTATTATGTATATAGCAAATACAACCAAAAACTCTAAAATAATCAACTTTAGGTTTCTTCCCTTTGAGTAATGCATAGGGAGTCTTTCCCTTTAGTTTATGTATCAAACTTCTATTCAGCACATAGTTGGAGGTGTTCACTGCCTCTGCCCAAAAGGATAGAGGAAGGTGAGCATCTGACAACAATATAGTGCCAGATTCAATAAGGGTTCTATTTTTCCTTTCAGCTACCCCATTTTGTTGAGGAGTTCTAGGAGCTGAGAAAGTATGTCTGATCCCTTCACTCTGACAGAACTCTTGCATAAGAAGAGAATCAAACTCTGTCCCATGATCACTTCTGATCAGGGCAATGTGAGTATTGAACTCAATCTGTATACATTTGAGAAACTCTATCAGACACTTAAAGTTATCAGACTTCTTCCTTAGAAAGAACACTCAAGTGAATCTAGAGAAGTCATCTACAGCTACTAAAGTGTAAGATTTCCCTCCGAGGCTTTTTACTAAGATGGGTCCAAAAAGATCCATGTGTAACAGATACAATATCCTAGGTGAATCACTCTTATTAAGTGACTTAAAACTATTTTTAGTTTGCTTGCCTAATTGACAAGCCCTGCATAGTCCTTCCTTCTTGTAGGGGCCAGAAGGTAGTCCTCTAACAAGGTTGTCCTTGGATAGCCTAGCAACAGTTCTAAGGTTTAGGTGTCCTAGTCTCTCATGACATAAAATATTTGGTCTACAAACAGAATTGAACAGGCAAATATCTACATCTGTTGAAAGAAAATCTACTAGATAGATGTTACCTTTCCTTTTACCTGTCAACACAGTTGTGTTGTCCTCTGACTTGATTTTGCATAATGCTTTGCTGAAGGTCACCTGGTAGCCTTCATCACACAGCTGACTGATGCTTATTAAGTTGTGCTTCAGTCCTTCCACATAAGCTACTTTCTTGAATGTTACTGATCCAATCTGGACTGCAACATATCCTTTAGTTTGTCCAAAGTTTGAATCACCAAAGATGACTTTGGGTCCAAGCTTGGCTCTAAAGGATGTGAGGTTGTTCTTGTTTCCTGTCATTTGCTTAGAGCACCCACTATCCAAGTACCATTGCTGGTTAGATGTTGGATAGGTCTTCACCTGCACATAAAATAATTCATTTGTTTTTGACCCAGTTTACCTTGGGCCTAGGTTGATAACCTTTAAACTCTGAAATAAAAGACATCCCAGGTTGACTCTTATAACCTTCAGGATGATATTTCCTTGGAGGTATAATCCATTCAGTATAAGGGTTAAAGATTTGGGATGAAGGACCCCTAGGATTGGATTTTGATTTGCCCTTGAAAGAATTTCCAGAGCTCTGACCTCTGTTCGACGGTCGTGGAGCTGCGTTCGACGATCTTGGGTCAGATCGTCGAGCTCCGTTTGACGGTCGACTATGGCAGAGTTCAGGAACTTGAGATCGTCGACCTGAGTTCGACGATTTTGCCTGAGATCGTCGATCTGCGTTCGGCGATCGTCGATCTTCGTTCGATGATTTCTGCTGGGACTTAGTTTTCTTGGGCAGATCAGAATTTTTCCTAGCTACCTCTACAACTCCCTTTCCTTTATCAGAAATGAACTTGATTGGAGTTGTTAGAACTATGGGTTGGCTGGATGAAGCACCCAAGCCCAGTGTACTATTAAATCTGGAGTTCACTGTGCTTGTGATGTCCATCAGCTTGATACTTCTCCCATTAAGGGATTCTTCAAGCTTCTTGGCCTCAGATAGCTCACCTTTCAGTGAAGCTATCTTCTCCCTACAGCACTCCAACTCCTGAGAGAGTTTGAGATTTTCTGACTTTAAGGTATTATGTTCAGATAAATGATTTCTGAGAGAGATAATTTCCTTCTCAGATTTTAGCAGGTCTAAACATAATGCTTTAAACTCAGATTTAAAGTCCTCTGAATTAAAATCAAATGAACTAATTACCTGATCTTCTTCAGGTTGAGTCTTTGAATCTGACTCTGACTCTTCTTCATCTAAATTATGTTGAGAGGCATTAATTGCCATCATGCAGAACTCTTTCTCTTCTGCATCATCTTCATCATCACTGGAGCTGGATGAGGCTTCTGACTCCTCTTCAGCCTCACTCTAGGATTCAGCAACAAACCCCTTTCTTGTGTGTTTGTTTTTGCTTGAGGAGGGTTTGCCATTGCCATTCCTCTTGGAGTCTTTCTCCTTTATTCTTTCTTTCTTGTCCCTTCTGTCCTTGTTTTTGTTTTCTGGACAGTCAGAAACAATGTGCCCTGGTTTCCTGCAACCAAAGCAGATAATTTCCTTATTATTAATTGACTTATCATACCTTGGCTTACCATGCTCCTTATATGATCTCCTTCTGAAGTCCTTTCTGGCCATCTTGTAAAATATTTTGGCCAACAGACTGAGCAGTTCATCATTGCCTGTGACTTTGTCTTCATGCTGATCTTCAGTTGCCTTGAAGGCTATTGTCTTCTCTTTTCTTGTGGCTGGTGAGGCAGCCTTCTGTTCTTCTTCTCTATTCTTAATGAGTAGCTCATAAGATTTGAGCTTACCCAATAGAGCTTCAGTGGTGATCTCATTCAAACTTCTGGCATCCTTGATTGGTCAGATTCTTGAATCACAAGTGCTAGGGAAGCACATTAGAATTTTGTCATTAAGTTCAGTTAGTGAGATCTCTTTATCCAAGGTCCTGAGTTCACTAACTATTAGACTGAGCCTGTTGTACATATCTCCAACTGACTCAACTTCTCCCTTCTTGAAATTCTCATATTGAGATATGAGGTGGGATCTCCTGTCCTTTCTCTCATCAGCTGAGCCTGAGACTATTTCAGAGAGTTTATCCCAGATTTCCTTTGCTGAATTGCATTCAACCACCTTTTGAAAGGTATCATCAGACATGGTCTGGGCTAAGATGTTCATAGCCTTGGCATCAGCTACCTTCCACTTCTTGATATCAGCATCTGTTCCTGATGGAGGTGGAACAGCATTTGTACTTGAGTTCTCTTGAGGTCTTGGACAGACTGTCAAAACAGAATTAAAAATATCCATCGTCAATAGAATTCATGTATAATCTGATCCTTGCTTTCCAAAGTGCAAACTTGGATAGATTGCACACTGGAGGTCTGGTGCTAGCAGAATCTTTGTTTTGGGCCATGATTTGTGAAAACAAAATCTAATACTAAACTCAAAAGAAAACAGATCTAACTAGGAATCTTTGGGTTCAGGTGTTAGCCTGTGCAACCACCAAGGTGTGGTATGTTTAACCAACCTTTCTTTGATACCAATTGAAAGTACAGCTAGATCTGATATACTGTAGAGGGGGTGAATAGAGTATATGGTACTTGAAAACTTTTTACAACAATTGTTGTAATCTGAGTGAACAGGGAAGCAATTATTAAATCTAATCACAGAATAACCTACAATATAAATTAATCACAGATCTAAACTAATCACAACACAATCACAGAACAATCACAGCCAAAAACAAAAGATAAAGACAAGCAATCTAGATGACACAATGAGCTATAGTGGTTCCCCTAAACTTGGGTACATCCACTCTTCTACCACCCTAGGTAGGAATCCACTGCAGGATGAGTTGATCAGGTGTCCTGGGCACCAATGAGCTTTTGATAAGGTGCTCAAAAACCAAATCAGATTTTTTGATCAGGTGTTTTGCCACCAATTAGCTTTTGACAAGGTACTCAAAAACCAAGCTCAAACTTTTGAAGGGAGTTTGAGAAACCCTTTATAGAGGTGGGGATGAGAGAGTTATGGGAGTCTTCTCTTTCTCAAATCAGCTGAGAAGACTATGTGGATTTGATGTTGTCAAAGCTCCCCCTGAGTCCTTGAGATGTTCAGCAAAAGAAGCTTTGTTGTAGGGTGATAGGCCTTCAGAAGTTGATCTCCAGCAAATGATGATTTCAGCAACAGCTGAAATGTTAGGTGTCTGGAGTCTTTGAAAGATGTTGGCATTGAACACTTGAGACAAGAGATCAGAAGATTTCAGATGTTTGATCTCCTTGGATGTGTGTTCTTGAGAGAATTCTTTGAGACAGAGAATATTTTTGTTCTAGTTCTTCTTGTTTGTGTCTGAGTTCTAAGTTGTGGAGAGATTCAAAAATCTTGTGTTTTATTCTCTGGTACTGAATAGAAAGTCATCCTCTGTCAAGAATAGCCATTGGCCTGTCATTAATTGCATCCTTAATTGCAAATGTCTTCTGGAGGAAAGACCAAAGAAACATTCCTTGATAATCCCTTGAAACTTGGTCCAGAATAAATGAAAACGGCTAGAAAATCTTCTGAATTAATTGCTGAATAACTCCTTAACTGTTCTGAATTTGAATCTTGAAAAAGCCTTGAAGTCATCAGAAAATCGTCGAACTAAGCTCTGCTATCGTCGAACTGAGCTTAGCGATATGGACTTATACAGCAATAGAAAAACGCCTATCTGAGCTCAAAGATCGTCGAACTGAGCTCAGAGA
The DNA here is from genome assembly GCA_039583875.1 of Platanthera guangdongensis. Taxonomy (NCBI): domain Eukaryota; kingdom Viridiplantae; phylum Streptophyta; class Magnoliopsida; order Asparagales; family Orchidaceae; genus Platanthera; species Platanthera guangdongensis. Next base: position 57,115,434 of record CM077165.1, read on the forward strand.
TAGAGATCCAATACTGAGTCAAGATCGTCGAACTGAGCTCGAAGATCGTCGAATGGAGTTCGACGATTAGATGAAGTTGAGCTCAGCGATCGTCGAATGGAGTTCGACGATCCATCGAAGTTGAGTTAGACGATCGTCGATTGGAGTTCGACGAATCGTCGTGCTGAGCTCGACGATATGACTTAGTCTCAAACTGAAAATTCTTGGTCTTGTGGGCAGCTTCCAAACCTAAACTTCTAACCCTTAGACTCAATTCTAATTGACCTTTAGAGCTATACAGGAGGTCAAAAACTGGTTTCCTAGAGACATAATGATTCTGACCCAAATTAGTAATAGGGTGTTCCAACACAAGAGTAACTAGTAAAACTAGGGTTTCACCTTCACTCACCTCGATGTCTCGGGTGGTAGGTTGGGTCACTCGGGTTGTAGGCTCAGTGGATTTGGTGGTGGGCAGGATGGCCCGACGAGCTTCAGCTCGGTTGTTGTCTGTGATGGGCAGGTTAGCCCGACAAGCTTTGGCTCGGTTGTTGTATATAACGGACGGGATGGTCCGGGGAGCCTTGGCTCAGTAGCTGATATATAAGGTTGCATGTGCATAAGGTATAAGGTGGTGAATCTACAATATTGGAGGGTCGTTGCACCGACGCCAAAACATTGACTCAGCAAGTGTGGTTTAGCACTTGGCCAAATAAAGTCCGATGCGCCAGCCGGCAAGAGTACACAGGAGCTCCTCTTTGTGCACCAGCGTTAAGGCGTATGATAGGTCAGACTGGTAGTGCAGTTACCGGTTTAGAGGTGGGCTAGGCCCAACCCACCGCTTCCGTTTGCCACTACGGAGGTATCCTGGGAGGTTCGGCTCCATAAAGGGGGAACTAAAGGTCTGTGTACACATAGTGGAGTGGGTGAGTTGCACTTGCATGTTCACATCATGGAATGATTTTATTTCATAGCATAATCATTGCATATAACCCGACACATTTTGTATAAGTGGTATGTGATGCTTTATACAATAGGCCCTACAAAACGACCCCTTGGTTTATAAGTTCGTGCTAGCGTGCTTATAAGTTAAGGTTTTTATTCAGTATTATATATACATGCTAGCTAGAAAACCGACACCCTATCTTATAAATTGGTATGGGACTTTATATACGATAGGAGCCTTGCAAAAGAACCCTTGGCTTATGTGTCTACATATAAGTTAAGGTTACACTTCCTTTTCAGTCTTTCTTACCTTCATTTTGTCTTATATATCATAGAATTGCTAGATTAGCTCCGCCGCCCCATGCTTATATTTGTTATTCTCCACTTTCATGTCCTCTCCTTTCCTCCTCCCCATATGGTGCCTAGGAGCTATGGGGGAAGGGGCGTGGGATGATAGGGCTTAGTCTTTTAAACTAACGGTTTTTGAACCACGTCATTTTAGGGGACCGTGGAGCCCAGCATGGAGGAGCAGCCCCGGAGGTCGGCACGCCTGGAGATGGGGCAGTCTAGTACCAGATTTCAGATGGCAGGGACTGTGAGTCCTGATCGCTAGTAGTTATATTAGTTTTGCTTCCGTGATGAGAGATATGTAGTGAGGACTTGATGTACTGGGCATGAGCCCAAGTTTTTAGTACTTTTATTTCATCTGTGGACACTCCCTTCGTGGAGATTATTTATATATGTGATTTCTTTGGACTTGCCTCTTAATATTTTGCTACAGTTGTGATCGATTTGGCCGGCAGGATCGGCGTTTTGTAGTGATGATCTTCGCAGGTGCGAAGGTGTCACCGCAAAGCGGCGGTTCTGGGCCCAAGACCCCGGTGTTATTAAAGAGCAAAAAGGGGTCTTACACTACTGATCTTACACTTGATCTAACCCTAAGTGTATTTAGACTCTTTCTCGAGGGAAAGACGATCAAACATCGATCCTGAGCACAAACTTGCCCCTAGTCTACCAGGCTCTCACAACCTGCCTTCCATTGTGACCTTATTCATTCTCAACCAGACCAGGTACACCAACTACCCCATACTAAGGTCCACATGTTTCCCTAATTCTATGGTTTTGTTGTGTGCAGACCTAATGGACTATATGATGTGCAAGAATGTTGACCTTCCAAATAATCATTTGAATGACCTAAGATTATTATTGGGGGTTTATCATGATACTTTAGGAATAAATGCAGAAGATTATAATTTTCCTACTTCATTTGGTATTTATTGTAATTTCTACAAAATCATACTTTGTATGCTTTTGAAAATAAAACACAGTTTTCTGACTAGGTATGGCCTTAAAATAATTATGACAAATTTATAACCTCAAAATAATAGTAAATATCAAAACTCCCAATTTTCCAAAAAGGTTTTGACCCTCAACAAATTATTGGATAAATAACCACAATATTATGATAAATAGGGAAAAATTAAACCAACACTCCAAAAATTATGAGAAATTATTAGATGATAAATATGACCAGGAAATGATATATACCAAGAATTTTAATTTTACTCAAATTGGTCACATAGATAAATTATTTAAAAATATTCAATAATTGACACTTGTGAAGGATCCTATTTGAAAAAAATTTCAATATATTTATAAAACTTTCCAGAGCATGACTATGTCCTAAAATGTTCCCTGACCAAGTTTCATAATTTTCCAGTAAGCAAATGACCCTAAAATAATTATATTACGATTGAATCAAACGTAGAGTTTGTGAATGAAGTACTAAAATTATCAATCCAAAATTCACGATAAAATTTCTAGGCAACAACATCATCTAAATAAGTTCACTACCTAAGTTCCATGAGCATCCAAGATCATTTGAGCATCAAAGTGCCCTAATTTATCCTTAATTGTTTCAGAAGGGTTAAAAGATCCTAAAATTCCAATGTCATTTTCTAGGGCATATTTCCACCCTAAGAACTCATATACCAAGTTCCAAGACATTCCAAGGACATATTATCTCATGTTCTACATTAGGCTCCAAACCTCAACCCTGGAGCTTACATTAGTGTCTTGGGGTATCTCCACCCCCAAACTACCCAAAATCTCTTGTGGGGGTGTCTTATGTGTTATTAAGTCAGTGGCCAAAGTTTCATTCCATTTGATGAGGATTGGCCACACAACCCATCAAATACACACTTGCCCTAATTTACCAATGGGCTGATATTTTTACCAATGACCTTTCATGACAATAAGGGTCATCCAACAAAATTTTGGGGAATTGTGAGGTCATTAGACACTCTAATTAACCTATACATGGATTATTAAATATTTACCAAAACTATAGAAGAATATTTTCCAAAACTTCCCATTTTTGGATATGTCAGATGTATAGATAATAGTGACCCCCAGTCCAAATTTTAAGTCATTTGGATTGATGGAATGATGGAGGAACTCATTTTAGTCTCTGTCTAACCCTATGTATAGACTACGCCATTTGGACTGCTGTGGTCAGACCACTGACCCAAAGAGGTTGAAATCAATTTTAAAATAAATTAGACCGCAAGGGATACAACTCTCATGTTATCCACTTTTACTGTAGAGAGCTCTAAGTATTTATAATAATTAGTTTAAAACACTGCGAATAATGTGACAGAATGAAATTAATAATTATTAATCTATAACTATACATCCGACGGCACTAATCTTAAAGAACATCGGGTGGCTTCCCGTCATCGTTCCCACCGCGCCAACGACCACCATTTTCCCGACCTGGAGCTCTTCCAGTCATATTTTCGGGCCACCCGGCCACCTCCCTGGCGACCACTGCCACCACCACCACCGTTGAGGTAGTGACTATCGATGGGCGGCGGCACAGCTGCCGGGGTGGCTATTTCCGGCGAACCGGCAACTTCAAACACTCATGGAATTTCTTCAAATATCCTCACTAGATCGGGCTCAATTGAGTCTGATTTCTCTCCTAATTGATCTAGGATACTAGCACAAGGGGAGAGGAGGAGAAGTTGACCTTCTAGGGTGGGTGAAGCCTTGTCGATCGCCTTGTCTCCATTGACAGTGGTGGAGGTATCGGGTGCTCTGCAACTTCCACGCCAGAGGGATCCAATTCTTCTGGTGAATGGGGGAAACGACTCCTCTAAGTCATCTGAGGGTTTTTAAAAGCCTTAGTTGGGAGGGGAAGGGCCAATGCATCAATGGCCATTAATGGCCATGAAAGCTCCTTTCAGGCCATGGCTTTTGGGGGGGTGAACCTAGGCTCAACTAAACCGGGAAATGGTTGGAAACTTCTCCTCTCCCCCATGGGAGTTGAATCCAGCAATGAAAATGAATAGAGAGGCACTTGGCCTCCCTTAGACATTAATGACCTCTCTTTCTCTCTCCTCCATTAAAGGGGAAGTGAGGTTTCTCTCTCCTAGTCACCCTCTCCAGAATTTCAGTGGCATTTAGGTAAATATCATCCTCCTAGAGCTAGTGAGACACTCCAATTGGGCTTAGCCCAAGTGGATTGGGCTAGGTTAGGTCAACTTGGGCTAATTTGACCTAATTTTAGGGTTGAGTTGACTTTAGTCAAATTGACCTTTTGGGTTGACCCCAATGGGTCCTTGGTGACCCATTGGCCTCCCTTAATGTCTAGGAATAGTTTGGTAGGGTTATTTTGGCACCTTGGTGGACACTTGACCCTTATTAGGGCACTTTAACCATTTTAGTGTTTAGCTTGACTTCGGTCAATTTGACCTCTTAGGTTGACCCCAATGGGCCTTCAGTGGCCTTATGACCTCCTAAAGGGTTAGGAAGGTTCAGGTGGGGTCAAGGAGTCAAGGTGAAGCCCTAAAGTCTGGTTATTGTGTTGTGTTATTTACAGACCAGGGTGATTTCTACCTTCATACCCCAGTTCACCTGGTCTACCTGAGCTTCCTAGGGTTTTGTCATGACCTAGTCATGACAAAATCACTCCTAGGGGTCGGGTCTAGTTGTTTGCGGGAAGTTACAGCAAGATTATAATCCTGCCGGATAGTACGATCATTTACATGTATACCAATTGAGAATAAAAGTACAACAAAATGCTAGCAAGTCCACAAGTCACAGCAATAACATCATATATATATATATATATATATATATATATATATAATGAAAAGGGTACAACAGTCCACAATGAATACAAAATGAGAGAAGCGCTTATGCCCGATACATGCCAAATCAAATCTCTCTCTATATATATAACACAAAGAGAAAGCGATAGCTGAAGAACTCGTCATCTCCTAACGTCGAACTTTGTGAGAAGTAGTGTGCGGTAACTGCTCCTCAGGTCCTGCCACCTAGTCCTGTTGGTCGCGTTAGTTCTCTAGCTCCTCTATCTTCTACGGTCACAACCGATTGTTAGTCATAAAGACAGCCATTTTGTCCTTGCCTAACCCCCACGACTCCTAGGTACCGAGCAGGAGGATGAAATGGAGGACAACAAGGGGTATAAAAAGGAAAGCAGATGATAGTGGATCTATTCTAACATGGCTATATTCCAACAGATATATCTCTACTCTAGCGGTTTTATACAGTATGAGTAAGGTATATAAAATAGTACTGAAAAGAAGTGCAGTAAGGAAAGAGCAGAAAATAAACTATCTACTGCAACACTAGCACTACAGGAGTACCTTAACTTATATGAATGCTCATAAAGACTTATAAGTTAAGGTTTCAGAAATATAATTTATCATATAAAAGAGACCATACTAATTTATATGATAATGATCTGCAGTGCGTATGACCTAAGTATGTATGTTATGATATGTTATGCGGGTTATGGTTCATACAAGTGCAACTCACACACATGACTATGTGATCATAGACCTTTAGTTCCAACTTTTTGGAGTTAGCTTAACTCTCAGGTACCACTGTTATGGCTACGGCAGTAGCGGAGCGGGCATCTCCATATCCTTGGTGAATATACACACTACTAGGCCTAGACCCTTTGTACGCCTTCGTACACATCCTAGGTGCACATTCCGGAGTCTTTGCGTACTAATTTGCTGGGAAATCCACCAGTATTTTTGGTTGAGTGTGCGTTTTCTGGGATCATCCTCCAGGCCACTGTGTAAAACAACTCACTAGCCCATCAAACCCTCACACCTCGCCAGAGTCACCGTACAGCCATCGGTGTGACGATTGGCTCAGTATCGCATGACCCCCCACTAATATGTTCTATGCACATGAAAATTATTTCCAATCCGAGCCTCTAGCTTGCAGGACTAAACCCATCCTATATCCAAACATCCAAGCCTCTAGCTCGCAGGACTAAACCCATCCTGAATCCATCCAACCATATATGGGTGAGTTTGTCATATAATTCCATTAACCCATTAGATGACTCTTGTTTATTTCTTGTTATACATTGTAATTTAGGGTTAATCCTTGGATAGCCCAGGGATGCCCGGTAAAGGACTCTCGGGGGCACTAGGAGCTATGATGGGCATGGAATCCAAAGCCCCCTTTCTCTAAGACACTTACATTTATTAGTTTTTACCCATTATTAATACCCAACTCTCGATATTACTCTTGAGTGAATCTAATGACTTAAGGTATTATTGGGAGAGCGACGGTCTTCCGCTGGTCTCCGCTCTAATTACTCTTCTTAGGCTTTGCACTCTAACACCTGTTACTATATAATGACCTACTTGACACTAACCAGGGTTCCAACTTCCCAATACACTTCTCAATCCAACCACCTATCATATCTCATGTGGGTCCTAGTGTTATGTGCTACTTTTGCTAAGCATAACCCATGACCTAATACTAACCCACCTAAGATGACTTCTGATTCCTAGGGCAAAAGGCCCCTAACTATTTATCATGGGTTTGTCATATGTATGAGATGGACCTTTTAGAATTTCATCATCTTCCTAAGTATTAAGGACCATAAATTAAATCATTTAATTAGGTGACCTAGGTCACCTTGTACATGAGCTACTATATCCAATGGTTCATTATGTCTAGATAATTTTCCTGGAGCTCTCAAGTGTGTTCCTTCTGTCCGTGGTTGGACCACAACACCTTGACCAAGGGAAATTTCTTCTTTCACAGCACTCGAATCGTTATATCATCGATCCGGAACAGCTCTAAACAAATAGATCTATCAGGTACTTTCGGGATTGCTGTAGTGGTAATATGCTGCTCTAGTAGAAAGAGAGATCTCTGAAGTGAGGTGACATGGAAGAAGGTGTTTAGAGTACCTAACTCTAGTGACAGCTCCAGCTCCAGCCGATAAGCCAAGGGACTGATCCGCTCCAGGCTCAAGTATGGTCCCATAAATCGGGGATTGCGCTTCTTGTGCCTCCGCACCCGCGAGACACCATGCACCAGACTTATCTTCAAGAACACCATGTCCCCCACCTAGAACTCCACCTTCTGATGCCTTGGATAACAGTACTTGGCATGTCTGCTGATGCATTGGACGGCAAGTGTACCGGTCGCACAAGTAATATAAAATGGGTGAATTCCCCAAGTATAGATCTCTTTAAGGAACACAGTAAGGTGGAGTTAATTTCGAGGAGGACTTGAGATTGAAGTCCTTAGGTCAGAGTTAACGAAGGGTGGTTTTGATAGTTGTGGAAAAAGAAAATAAAACACTAACAGCTACTCCTATGCAACGCTGCTATGCGATGCTTCGCCAGGCGGGATGGAAGACTACACGGGCCGCTATACACCGAATCGCTAGGCGGATGGACGAGTAGGCTTGCGGATGAGGTGGTGAGAACGGCGGAATAAGGGTCTAAATCACCTCTTCGCTATGCACGCCACTAGCAATTGCTAGTGCGGCACAACCGGATGTGGTGGAGGATGGAAAATAAAGGTGCACCTCAAGCAAATAAAGAAAATATGAAATCACATAGACATGATTGTATATAAATGTTTTACAAAATAAGCATAGTTCATCATATACAAAGAGATTAAGCTACACTATCTACAACAAGAGAAGAAAAGTGTGCGAAATCGACCGGATCTGAAGTCTTGCTGAGGATTCACGGAAGGAATCGCTGGGTTGTCAATCTGCATCCTAGCTCGGTCCTCAACTGCGTTCGGGGTAGTGGAGTCTGTCACTCACTCCTAATGGACCCATCTTCTTCTTGTTATGAGTCGGTGGAGGATGGCACAAACTTCTCTTAGCTTGATGGAGAAAGTTAGATCTAACTCTTCTTGAAGCTCAAGGATGAAGGAGGAGGCCGAGAGTAAGCTCAGACTTGAATATGGCGTTGAAAGCTTGCCCGGAGCACCTCCCTAAGGTGGAAGATGAAGGGAAATGGCGGAACCCTTCCTCGGAGGCGGAAAATGGCGAGGAAAAAAATCTGTTCCCAATGAAGGAAAATTTGCGCTTTAAATAGAAGTAGGTCAGAAAAATAAACATGCCCGGATTGGCGCATGACCGTGCGCTAACCGTGCATTATTAACTTTCAGGCCAAGCTTGCGGATGAAGATGCATTGACCAGTGGGTTTTACTCGTGCACGGGCGCTTCCGCCCGTGCGTGAAGGAAATCGCACTAGTAAACACAGCGCGCAGGAATGCAGGAGAAAATAGAGGAACCGTGTGTTTTACTCGCGCACGGTCACTACTGCTCGTGCATGAACAAAGCGTACGATTAACTATAGAATGGAACAAACAAAAAAGCTACAGGAAAACCGTGTGTTTCCTTCGCGGACGGTTACGATGAAACTGTGTGTCGACCGTGCATAAAGATCGTCGAGCTCAGCTCGACGATATTTGTCGAACTCCATTCGACGTTTCTTCTGCACAAACAAAATGCTCGATTGTAAAGAACCTTGTGCTAAGAAAACGCACGACCGTGCATTTTCCTCAAACCTGCATTCCAGCCTTGGTGAAAATGCATCACCCGCATACAAACAAATAAAACTAAAGAGAACCCTCTAGCAATGTAGAAATGCAACAAAAGCAACTGGAAAAAGCCCTTGGGGAGCACCATGTGCTTACCCCCAACAACAGAATGCACAATTGCACAACCGTGGGCCAAAACAATGCATTTAGCGTGAAAAGCTGTATAAATGAAATATCAATGATAACATACTAAAAGTGAAGTGAAAGTGCATGAAAACAAGCCCAGATGAGTCCGAAAAACCCTATTAAAATCGGACTCATCACACCACCAGACTTAAACATTTTCTCGTCCCAAGCAAATCAACACTAAGCGGAGTTCAAGAAGGCTAGTTGACTAAGCAATTTCATAAATAGAGTACCATGCGAAGTCATACCCTCATGTACAAAAAGCAATAGTAGAAAACTCTTATATGCATGCATAATATTTTTTAATTCCTATAAACAAAAAGAAGATATTTCAAATACTCCTAAAGTGAATCACAGTGAATCATTCAGTTGCGCGTAGAATGAAAGCAGGTGGACAATGAGGTGAGCATCGCCAAAGATTAGTTCTCAAGAAAATCTCCAAAGGAATCCACCAATGTCGGTAACTATAAGATCACCCATTCACACTCTCTCCACGGCACTAGTTTGACTTAAGCACGAAACAGTAGGACTTGGAGTATAATATAGGCTTAGGAGAAGGCGGGGTATACAAAGATAAATAAGACGGACACGCACACCCAAAATGAGATCGCCCTAAAACACTCAAAGCTAAACTCAACGAACAAACACGTGCGGCGCACCACCAGACTTGGACTTTTGAAGGTGCGTGCATGCCCATAACGAACACAATACAACAAAATTTCCAACTCAACAACAATATTTTTTCTCTTTTATTCCACATTGGGAATTTTCATTTCATTTACTATTATATATTTTTTTCATTTCTTTTCTTTTTTTATCCAAAAAGCCAAAACAAGCCGAAAAAAACGACAACACCACAAGTTGCACAAACACAAACATAACTGGCCACACATAACGGATACAAACTACAACAAAATAAGCTAACCGAGCGACCCCATTTAGATGTGCGGGTAGGAAAGGCTATATAGCTTTGGTAGCGAGGCGTAGGGATGTCAAAGGTAGTGAGGCTCAATGGGGATAGCAACGAATAGATGTCGAGAATGGTACATGGCTCAAACTAGACAAAGTGATGGCCAACATCACGTGCGCACTTGACTAACCATGTACCCATGCTTCGAGAATAGCTAGGGGCAAGTTCTTAGCCACCGAGAAAGACAACCCTTCCTCCCAACTCAAGCAATACAAGGCTATTGAACTCACACACACAATCCTACACCACCATTTAATTCATAACCGGATTCACAACTATAGTACCGTAAACAAAATCTATGCTAATAGAAAAATAGAAACTATATGCATATAAAGAAATTTAATGTACACAGACTCTAAGTGATCATGAGTGTACGCCTAGGAACACTCTTGGAGTCAACATTTTACTCTATCACGAAATCATAAACTAACACAGCATTCTTTATTCTACGCACAAGTATTAAACAAGCTCTGCGTGTGCAAGTGCTTAAGTACGCATTCTCAAGTGGGTGCTGAGGAGTGCAATGCAAATGCAAATGATATAACAATAAAAGCTTCTAGTATGCTAGTGGAATGTGCACGTGAGCGGATAACAACTCGAGTCTCTCCCCCCACCAGACTTAATCCATGCAACCTAACACAAGATTTGCAATAAAAACAGTGAAATATATGTCGGGGGAGAGGTTACCCCATGCTCAGCAAATGAGCATACCAGAAGACGCATGAAAACACAGAAGCAGTTCCGCAATACGAAGAATCACAACACCGCAAATACGAGTTTACCATGAATACCTGTAGGGGTGAGCTCCGCAAAAACTAAAGAAAAATAAACAAAATACAAAGAAATACTAAAACTAAAATAGACATGAAAAATAAAAATACAGGAAATGAAAGATAAGTACTGGGGTTATTGTCATCCCAGCATGACTTATTAAATTATATACATTTCTTGCTAATGTGCTTATGAAAAGAAAAATGCACATGCAACGGTTCCATTATCTGTTGTGGTAACGGGTACCGATACAGTGATAAAACAGTTACCCCTCTACCGAAATAATATACCTGCTCCTCGCAGGTAGAGGAAAAAGGAAGTATGAATAGGAGGAGCACTGGTCCTCACTCATCTCACCACAAAATATAACCTTGCCCAGCAAGGTATCAACTACTACAGGGAGACGGCAAAAGGAGAAAGCAATCAATGGAGCTTCATAAACAGAGGAGGAATCAACCTCCTCACAAAAGAGGATGCGTCAGCATCACATGAGTCATAGCAAGTGGAATTCAAGAGCTCGAGGTCCTCGGTGGTGGTTTGTACCTCCTCATCCAATAGGGAAGTGAAAACTTCCTCATCAGAAAGGATCTCCTCATCACACCACCTCAATGCGTCATCATGTTCCGAGGTGTCACACTCTCCATTGGAGAGAATAACGTCCTCGTCCCATATTGGCGCAAACTCAGGCTCAGAATCACTATCCGGCATAACATCATCAACCGACTCACTAAAAAATGGAGTAGATAATTCTTGCAAAGAAGGTGGAGGAACAACAACATCAGAAATATGTGCAGGTTCCTTCGGGGGTGAATACAAAAGAGGGGAAGAATGCATGGGGAGAGACGACACCACAATGTCGTCACACCAACCAGTAGAAAGTCTGATGGGTATATCCGCAGCAGTCCACCATAGATAAGGCGGTGCTGCGAATATATCATCAAAATCAGAAGGGGCAGCCAATTGAGAGGTGGATGGAATGAATCAGATAGCCGGTTCATCATTCTCCTCCAACTGGTGCTGAAATTCTACATAATCTTTCAACACGTGGTCGGTGCTACGACAACACAAACACTGTTTTCCATTACTTCTTAGTCCTATTAGGACCGGAGAGGAATAAGAAAAAGGTGAAGGTGTAGAAGAGAAGTGACCATAAGACTTGGGTATGGTGTATGAAGTACCATAAGACTTGGGTATGGTGTATGAAGTACCATAAGAGGACGGTGCTCCAAACACTGAACCACGCAAATCATGCTCACTATCTTCAGTGGGGCACTCATCACTACCATGCTTATAATCCCCACACCATCTGCAACAGATATTCATATAAGAAAACATGGTGCAGCAAGAAAGAATTCACCCACAGAAATATTCTAAGAAAAAATTAACTATACACTAGCAGATAGAAGAAAAGGAATACCTGCAGCAGAAAAATAAAAAGTAGAAAAGGAACAAAGAAAAAAAATAAGCAACAAATTCTAAAAATTAAAGCAAAAAAACATGATATAAACAAATGGAAAACGTATTCTATCTCCTATCTCCCTCTCCAAAAACTCACACGACTGTGTTCCCCGACAACGGAGGCAAAAAATTAATGTGTTGGACGGCAAGTGTACCGGACGCACAAGTAATATAAAATGGGTGAATTTCCCCAAGTATCGATCTCTTCAAGGAACATAGTAAGGTGGAGTTAATTTCGAGGAGGACTTGAGATTGAAGTTCTTAGGTCGGAGTTAACGAAGGGGGGTTTTGACAGTTGTGGAAAAAGAAAATAAAACACTAACAGCTACTCATATGCAATGCCGCTATGCGATGCTTCGCCAGGCGGGACGGAAGACTACACGGGTCGTTATGAACCAAATCGCTAGGCGGATGGACGAGTATGCTTGTAGATGAGGTGGTGAGAATGACGTAATAAGGGTCGAGAGCACCTCTTTGCTACGCACACCACTCGCAATTGCTAGTGCGGCATAACCGGATGTGGTGGAGGATGGAAAATAAAGTTGCACCTCAAGCAAATAACAAAAATATAAAATCACATAGATATGATTGTATACAGATGTTTTACAAAATAAGCATACTTGATCATATACAAAGAGATTAAGCTACACTATCAACAACAAGAGAAGAAAAGGGTGCAAAATCGACCGGGTCTGAAGTCTTACTGAGGATTCACGAAAGGAATCGTCGGGTTGTCAATCCTCGTCCTATCTCGGCCCACAACTGCATCCGGGGTAGAGGAGGTTGTCACTCACTCCTAATGGACCCATCTTCTTCGTGTCACGAGCCGGTGGAGGATGGCACAAACTTCTCCTAGCTTGATGGAGAAAGTTAGATCTAACTCTTCTTGAAGCTCAAGGATGAACGAGGAGGCCGAGAGGAAGCTCGTGCTTGAATATGGTGTCGAAAGCTTGCCCGGAGCACCTCCCTAAGTTGGAAGATGAATGGAAATGGTGGAACCCTTCCTCGTATGCAGAAAACGGAAGGGGAAAAAATATGTTCCCAATGGAGGAAAATATGTGCTTTAAATAGAAGCAGGTCAGAAAAATAGGCACGCATGAATTGGCGCACAACCGTGCAATAACCGTGCATTATTAACTTCCAGACCAAGCTTGCGGATGAAGATGCGTTGACCCGTGTGTTTTACTCACGCACAGGTGCTTCGGCCCGTGCGTTAAGGAAATCGCATGGGTAAACACAGCATGCAGGAATGCAGGATAAAACAGAGGAATCGTGTGTTTTACTCGCGCATGGTTATGATGAAACCGTGTGTTTCCTTCGCGCATGGTTATGATGAAACCGTGCGTCGACTGTGCGTAAATATCGTCGAGCTCAGTTCGACAAAATTCGTCAAGCTCCATTCGACGTTTCTTTTGCACAAAAAAACGCACGATTGTAAAGAACCGTGTGCTAATAAAGCACATGACCATGCGTTTTCCTCAAACCTGCATTCCAGCATTGGGGAAAATGAACCGCCTGCATACAAACAAATAAAACCAAAGAAAACCCTCCAGTATTGCAGAAATGCAACAAAAGCAACTGGAAAATGTTGAAACCGGAAACCGGTCTCTGTGGAGTTCGAGGTCCCAAAAGAGGGGTGACCGCGCACCTACTACACTCGAGTGAACAATCGAGGCTCTAGACTAGGAACGTAAGGGACAGGCCCAAGGTCTCAGCGTGGAGGTCCCACCACACACCCGAAAGACTAACGAGCTCTTCCCCTCCTAAGCCAAATGCTGAGCTAATTGGGCACATTTGGAAGGCTCTCTTGGCCGACCAGAACCTCTAGGGAGGATCTCAAAATTCACTCCCTCTTAACCAAGGATGACACCTCGGGTTTGTGCAAAACGCTCGTTAACTGCCCTCCTAGTAGCATAACCTCGCCTAGCAGTTCTATTTTTTCACAGCCCCTTTTGGACCGCCACCAACGTAACACAAGCCTTCAAGGGCCAGCAAAAACATCGCGGGCATCTCAAATTATAGGAACGTACATTCCATACCTCGGCACGCAGGCCGGCAACATAAACAAAAAAGGCCTTCTAGGGCCGACCCAAACTTGGGATTAAGCCCGCTACTTTCCGCTACATAAAGAATGCACAACTTCCTCGGAGTCTTCTCCGGGAACCCCAGAACATCGCCAATCCGGCTCATACGTCTGGATGTGCTTCACACAGCATGCCTAAACCCGTACTCACGCTTCCGGGTACTAAATGAAATTAACTGCGGGGACGTACACGTCAACCCGTCGGAGAGCACCCTTCCTCCACCCATTGGTGAAGAGGGGCCTCCATGCAAATATGTAAATTTAGGGTTTCACCTGCCCGAGGGAGAAATTTCGTTACCCTTGGCGCGGATATTGGCGGAGTCGCGGCCGCGTATCTTGCACGAGGCTCGATGCCTGGTGAAGGGCTCCTAGCTGATTTTTCTGATGGCGGTGTCGGCCCTAACCCTCATCACAATCTTCTCCTGGCCGAACCTTGCTGGAGAAACCCGATCCCTATTTCCTTGGCCGAGCCCTGGCTGGAGGAGATGAAAAAATACATCGTCTTGCTCCGTTTTTCTGGTGGTGGCCGAGCCCTCGCAGGGAGGAGAACAATGACTCCCGATCTTCATTTTCCTGGCCGAGCCTAGCCGTATATGGACGATCAATGCCTTGCTCCAAGCGGCCGTGGTGGTGGTCGAGCTCCCTTCCAGGCTGAGCCCTGCTCCAGGCCGTGCCCTAGAATCAGGCGGTCGCGCCTTGCCCCAGGCGGCCGGCTTTTTCTCCAGGCGGCCGAGCCCCAACTGCAGGCGGCTGGCTTTTTCTCCTGGCGGCCGAGCCCCAACTACAGGCGGCCGGCTCTTCTCCCCTTGCTGCTTCACCGAGAGAGAGGGAGAAATTGGGAAAATCGGGGGAGGAAAAAAACCTGCGGCTGGCCCCTTTCTTCTTTCTCCTCTCCGATGCCCTACCTCCTCCCCTTTCATCCCTTCTCCCTATCTATATATATATAAACGTATATATATATATAAACATATATATATATAATAAATATATATATATAAACATATATATATAATAAATATATATTATAAATAGAAATATATATACATAGTAAATATATATATATATTTATAACTCAAAACTTAAAAACTCCACACGCGCGTACGAGAGCCCGCACGTCCTCGAACAGGGCTGCACCAAATCGTCGCTCGCAGTACGTCCCGAGCCCGCACCCTGGGGAGGATCCCACTCGGCCGGGTACGGGGTTGTACACAATCCCCGCTCTTTTCGAGGTTGTCCAAGCTCGAAAAGAAATGTCCAACCCCAAGTACTCGGCGAGTGGGTTCCGACTCAAAAAAAGTTTGAGAGAATTCCCCACTTGGAGATAAAAAGAGCTCCAGGCCAGGGCTTAAATAAGAATCAACTCACTATCATGAACATGCGATAAAAACCAATCTATTTAAAAATCCAACGAAATTACCAATTGATGGGGAAGTCAATGGCAGTACATGTTTTGAGATGCATATTTCAGATCGGCATACCTCTTATAAATACAATGATTTTGCTACCTCCCAAACATTTTATGTATCAGCAAGGTCAACATTAAAATAAATAAGATCGGTAATGTTATTTTTCATGTCGCGAAAGAGGATGATGTTTTTGATCTGGCAGACTTTGCAAATAATTTAACTATTTTCATAAGACATGAAACAAGTGATGTATTAATATCAGTCTACTCAGTTCATCAAAAAGAAACTATTGATCTAAACTATGGTTTAAACTATGATTTTTCTCCTTTTGAAGAAGCATTGCACACTTTATTGCTTTTCTATGAGATCAAACCCTTTCCAAGACCTTTTCCAAGTCCAAGTCCTTTCCCCCCAGGTCTGCCTACCGCCCTGCCCAGCTAATGAGAGCCTGAGCAGCGAGTCTACCCGGGGCCGAGCAGCACTCCGGGTCCCTTGCCCCCACAAGAGAGCCTACGGACCTGCCAGCTGGATGGGAGCCTGCGCAGCGGGTCTCCCTGGGGCCGAGCCAGGCTCGGGGTAGTGCAAAAGTCTCCAAACAACCTCCAACCACCGAGTGAGCCTACAGCCCTGCCAGCTTGATGAGAGCCTGGTCAGCGGGTCTGCTCGGGGGTCTCCTCTCCAAAACACCTCCAACCACCGAGTGAGCCTACAGCCCTGCCAGCTAGATGGGAGCCTGGTCAGCGGGTCTGCTCGGGGTCTCCTCTCCAAAACACCTCTAACCACCGAGTGAGCCTACAACCCTGCCAGCTAGATGGGAGCCTGGTCAGCGGGTCTGCTCGGGGTCTCCTCTCCAAAACACCTCCAACCACCGAGTGAGCCTACAGCCCTGCCAGCTAGATGGGAGCCTGGTCAGCGGGTCTGCTCGGGGTCTCCTCTCCAAAACACCTCCAACCACCGAGTGAGCCTATAGTCCTGCCAGCTAGATGGGAGCCTGGTTAGCGGGTCTGCTATGGGTCTCCTCTCCAAAACACCTCCAACCACCGAGTGAGCCTACAGCCCTGCCAGCTAGATGGGAGCCTGGTCAGCGGGTCTGCTCGGGGTCTCCTCTCCAAAACACCTCCAACCACCGAGTGAGCCTACAGCCCTGCCAGCTAGATGGGAGCCTGGTCAGCGGGTCTGCTCGGGGTCTCCTCTCCAAAACACCTCCAACCACCGAGTGAGCCTATAGCCCTGCTAGCTAGATGGGAGCCTGGTCAGCGGGTCTGCTCGGGGTCTCCTCTCCAAAACACCTCCAACCACCGAGTGAGCCTACAGCCCTGCCAGCTAGATGGGAGCCTGGTCAGCGGGTCTGCTCGGGGTCTCCTCTCCAAAACACCTCCAACCACCGAGTGAGCCTACAGCCCTGCCAGCTAGATGGGAGCCTGGTCAGCGGGTCTGCTCGGGGTCTCCTCTCCAAAACACCTCCAACCACCGAGTGAGCCTACAGCCCTGCCAGCTAGATGGGAGCCTGGTCAGCGGGTCTGCTCGGGGTCTCCTCTCCAAAACACTTATAAAGCAAACGTAAAGATAAACAAATAACTCAAAAGAACCGATAACCCGGTCAATCAAGCCAGAGTCCGACACGAGGCGCCTCTACCCGCTACGTCCACCCTCCTGAAAATCAGGGTCGATCATATAATATCCTCCGGTTTCAACACGAGTCACTCGTTAACAATCCATAAAATCTTCGGACACATTAGGGTCCATCCATATTTAGGAGAATGCCCTTCAGGAGAAGGTTCGTAATGGATATCTTGTAATTTCATTTGTGAAATACAACATATGCTCTGCCAAAAAAAAATCTTAAATAGACATACATATGGTTTAAGGCTACCCCTTAAAAATAATAATCTCACACCCTACCTACTTGAAATGCTATTACTAACGTTGAGGACCAAATCTAGCACTAGATAGCTCAAAAGAATTGTATAAAATCCTGTGCAACCTCAATCATGAAAGACACCATTATTATCCAAACTCCTGTAAGATGCCCACAATGCATGCAAAACTATAAACAACAGAAACTAAACACCTCTAGTGATGCCCATCCTGAGGCAAATCATTCTGGATCTTAATAAAGTCATCTACACCAAAATTATTGCACAGAAAAACATATCAAACACCAAATGTCAATGCTTTCTTTGCCAAACCTATTGCACAAAATAGATCAACCTACAAATGCCAATTCTCTTTCTTGATACCTTACCTTCTGGGTAATCGGTTCAGAAAAATGCAAGGAGTTAAAGCAGATCAAAAGTCCTTGTTGAAGAAAGAGCAGCAAAATTCACTACGGCCCGCCATACTTAACTCCAACATCCAGAGGAATCAAAATAAAATGGGAAACACTATTGAAGGTCAAAATCGGCGTGCTTTCCTAAAGGAGACATAACATAGAACAATATTCACACTTACATCAGAGAGTACGACCACTACCGGTAGAAGTACTTTTCAGCGTTGAAGGTACACTTGAAGGACATTAACAAATTTTGAGGTAGAAATATCAACATCAAATGGAACTTCATAGTGCAAGGGAACTTGGAAGTAAGAGGTATCTAAATTAACTGAATCCAAATTAGCAGAAAAATACTTGCCTCTAAACTTTCAGCAATTAAATAGCCCAATGCAGCTCCAATGATCTGCATCACTTCAGGTATGCCAGAATGATCCCTCGCCATGGTAGAATAGTTTCTTCTCAAAAAAGGTAAGATTTGTGCACATAAAATTCAAATTTGAGATCAAACTACAAATCAAATACGCAAGTAAAAAAGAATTAAATGCATAAAGACCTAAACAAATGGATAATAAGCCACAACTAGCTTTGATTGATAAAAACTATTTCTTGCTCGTCTGCAGGTTTGATCAGAAGTCCACAAGTGTCATCTTAACCTAAATGGTAAGGATCAAGGAGTTCAGCAGTACAGATCAGTAACAAGATGCTTCAGGGTATTTGCTTATACTGGCGATTGACAACTTGAAACATGTTCTAGTGCTCTCAATCCAGGATCCCGTCGACAATGCACTACATGATCAAAAAAGTAGCACCTTATTGTCAACATGGCTTCACGGATCTCTCTTCATCCATATTTTATTCTGTTAAATACGGCTCAATTATTACCGACAAACTTGAATATTTGCACCAAAATTCTTCATGCAATGCCGAATCAAAGAGGTCACGAAAATACAGCCCATGAGCAACAAACTAAATTCCAACTCCAACAAATGCAAAAAAGGAAAAAAATAATAGAAATGCTAATGGAGTATAGTAATCGCAACTAATATTCCAGCTTCGGTCATAGCTGATCTCAGCAAAATCTATTAGCAAAAATGAATCCAGTAACATAGTCCACAACATTCATGTCATCAAGAATGCCATCCAAAGCTAGTAGCTTGAGCAATTTAAATAGTTGGTGATAAAAATCTACCACAATCAATATGAGCAGCTTCTCTATATCAATTTGACACAGATCCATGTGCAACCAGCTATAAAGGATAGCCAGGGAAGAGAATTTGATAGGGAATCAAATACATTGTGTGATATCATTTGCTATTCTTGTTAGCGAGAACTAATCCACACCACTTTGCCTGCTCATTCCAAGAAACTTTAGGAGCGCATCTACTACAAGCTTCCCTAAAGCACGTTTTGATCTCCAGGATAGAACATCTTATGTGATCTACACGTATCTTTCTTATTTTACCATTCTAAATCATAATTCAAAATCTCAGTTCTCATATCTTATCCCATTTGGTATTTTTTTGATAGAATAAAATCTTATAGCATCATTGATGTATTGGGCTCTCATGCCTATACTTGCAATTAGAGATTTATAAATAATCAACCAACCTCAAGTAGGATTTCAACTAAGAGAAACACGGTAAATAATCTTCGCTTGGTTCATTATACACATCACTTTACCTGTACTGTGTTTCATGGTAATACGGTAAGTATTCTTCGCTTCATTTTCATAAATATGCTTGTCATGGGAGGGTAAACGATTGAGCCTTTAGTAATTAGTTATCTGCTAATTTTCCTGTATAAATCTAAAAACCGAAATTATGCTTCTATTTCACTTATAGCAAACATCTCTTTGCTTAACCATGACAAATGTTCAGGGGAGTTATGAGCAAGTGTGGTGATGATTGGTAGTGGTATTGGTGGGTTATGCTATGCTGGACTTTTAACTAAATACAGACAGGATGCTATTGCGCTGGAAAGTCATGATGTATCTGGTGGTGCTGCTCATTCATCTAAATTAAGGGCCACAAGTTTAATCCTGGTCCATCATCGTTCTCCGGACTTCGTTCTATAGTTTCGCAAGCAAACCCCCTAGCACAGATGAATTAGTTATGGTCCGTGAATGCGGTGGTACCCTTTGGTTTTACTGTTGTTTTTACTCCCACCTCTCTCATCCTAAGACACACATTTGAGAATAATTGTTAATATACGTTTTCTGGAACTTAGATGACTCGCACAAGTCTGAACCCAGTATTCTAGTACTAACACTTCAACCTTTCGACTGTGCACTTTCCAACCTTAAAATTTTAGCTAGTGGGAAATTATTTTAAGAGCTACTTCTCAACTGTGGGAGTTTATACTTTGGCATTTGAGAAACATTCGAGTTGAAAAGTCAAGATGGTTAGGAGCGACAAAAGAGGAGTGGGAGGGGACTTCTTTCATTACACGACCTTGGTCGTCACTTGGTTCCTCTTCTATAGCCATGACATTCGACTGAGTTTTTCTGTGCTGGTCACTCTCCACGCTCACCGCACCATAAATGTTGAAACCGGAAACCGGTCTCTATGGAGTTCGAGGTCCCAAAAGAGGGGTGACCGCGCACCCACTACACTCGAGTGAACAATCGAGGCTCTAGACTAGGAACGTAAGGGACAGGCCCAAGGTCTCAGCATGGAGGTCCCACCACACACCCGGAAGACTAACGAGCTCTTCCCCTCCTAAGCCAAATGCTGAGCTAATTGGGCACCTTTGGAAGGCTCTCTTGGCCGACCAGAACCTCTAGGGAGGATCTCAAAATTCACTCCCTCTTAACCAAGGATGACACCTCGGGTTTGTGCAAAATGCCCTTTAACTGCCCTCCTAGTAGCATAACCTCGCCTAGCAGTTCTATTTTTCCGCAGCCCCTTTTGGACCGCCACCAACGTAACACAAGCCTTCAAGGGCTAGCAAAAACATCGCGGGCATCTCAAATTACAGGAACGTATGTTCCATACCTCGGCACGCAGGCCGGCAACATAAACAAAAAAGGCCTTCCAGGGCCGACACAAACTTGGGCTTAAGCCCGCTGCTTTCCGCTACATAAAGAATGCACAACTTCCTCGGAGTCTTCTCCGGGAACCCCAGAACATCGCCAATCCGGCTCATACGTCCGGATGGGCTTCACACAGCATGCCTAAACCCGTACTCACGCTTCCGGGTACTAAATGAAATTAACTGCGGGGACGTACACGTCAACCCGTCGGAGAGCACCCTTCCTCCACCCATTGGTGAAGAGGGGCCTCCATGCAAATATGTAAATTTAGGGCTTCACCTGCCCGATGGAGAAATTTCGTTACCCTTGGCACGGATATTGGCGG
This sequence comes from Platanthera guangdongensis, assembly GCA_039583875.1. Lineage (NCBI taxonomy): Eukaryota > Viridiplantae > Streptophyta > Magnoliopsida > Asparagales > Orchidaceae > Platanthera > Platanthera guangdongensis. The sequence continues at coordinate 57,136,703 of CM077165.1, forward strand.
AGTCGCGGCCGAGTATCTTGCACGAGGCTCGATGCCCGGTGAAGGGCTCCTAGCTGATTTTTCTGATGGCGGTGCCGGCCCTAACCCTCATCACAATCTTCTCCTGGCCGAACCTTGCTGGAGAAACCCGATCCCTATTTCCTTGGCCGAGCCCTGGCTGGAGGAGATGAAAAAATACATCGTCTTGCTCCGTTTTTCTGGTGGTGGCCGAGCCCTCGCAGGGAGGAGAACAATGACTCCTGATCTTCATTTTCCTGGCCGAGCCTAGCCGTATATGGACGATCAATGCCTTGCTCCAAGCGGTCGTGGTGGTGGTCGAGCTCCCTTCCAGGCTGAGCCCTGCTCCAGGCCGTGCCCTAGCATCAGGCGGTCGCGTCTTGCCCCAGGCGGCCGGCTTTTTCTCCAGGCGGCCGAGCCCCAACTGCAGGCGGCCGGCTTTTTCTCCAGGCAGCCGAGCCCCAACTGCAGGCGGCCGGCTCTTCTTCCCTTGCTGCTTCACCGAGAGAGAGGGAGAAATCGGGAAAATCGGGGGAGGAAAAAAACCTGCGGCTGGCCCCTTTCTTCTTTCTCCTCTCCGATGCCCTACCTCCTCCCCTTTCATCCCTTCTCCCTATCTATATATATATAAACGTATATATATATATATAAACATATATATATAATAAATATATATATATAAACATATATATATAATAAATATATATTATAAATAGAAATATATATACATAGTAAATATATATTTTTTTTTATAACTCAAAACTTAAAAACTCCACACGCGCGTACGAGAGCCCGCACGTCCTCGAACAGGGCTGCACCAAATCGTCGCTCGCAGTACGTCCCGAGCCCGCTCCCTGGGGAGGATCCCACTCAGCTGGGTACGGGGTTATACAGAAAAAGCCCATGGGGAGCACCATGTGCTTACCCCCCACAACAGAATGCGTAATTGCACAACCATGGGCCAAAACAATGCACTTAGCGTGAAAAGCAGTATAAATGAAATATCAATGATAACATACTAAAAGTGAAGTGCAAGTGCATGAAATCTAGCCCAGATGAGTCCGAAAAACCCTATATAAATCAGACTCATCACCTGCTCTATGACTCCAGCATCTGATCCCTAATCAGTCGTATCTAAGCATTTGTATCCTCAATATAATTCGATCCAAGTGCCCTGGGGTCCTCATCTTGGACCCAGAGATAGTGGTGACCGTCACTTTCTTCAATATAGGGCCTCATATGGTGTCATCCCAATGCTCCTCTGGTGACTGTTGTTGTAGGAGAACTCAATCAATGGCAATGGTCTCTCCTAGGGCTTCCCCGTGTCCAATATAAATAAATGCAGCAGATCCTCCAGATTCTGGTTGGTCCGCTCAGTCTGGTTATCGGTCTACGGATGGAAAGCGGTGCTAAAAGTAAGCTGAGAACCTAAGTATGCTTGCACCATTCTCCACTCCCTAGAGGTGAACCGACTATCACGGTCTGAGACAATCGTCCTGGGGACGTTGTGGTACCTGACGAACTGCTCCACAAACAACCTCTCCAAAATAACAACTGGGATGTCCTTCCTGATCTGTATAAATCGGACCAACTTGGTCAGTCTATCGAAAATGACACAAATAGAATCATGCCCAAAGTGAGAATAAGGCAAACCGTGAATGAAGTCCATAGCTATTTCCTCGAACTTCCACTCTGGCACTGGAAATGATTGTAGTAGTCCTCATGGGCTCCTGCACATTGCCTTTACCCGCAGGAAGGTATCACAATATGTCACATAATATATGATTCCCCCCTTCATCCCCGGCCAGTACATGCTCCTCCATAGGTCCGTTGTCATCTTGGTGATACTGTGTTGCACCAAGAATTGAGAATTGTGTGCCTCCCTGAGTATATCCTCCCGGATACCACCTCCTGCGGGAATATAAACACGGCAATGGAAATGAACGAGGTCGTCACGCAATGAATAATCCTCTAACTCGCCCCATTCTACGGCTCTGAATATTGGCTCCAAAGCTACATCCACCCTCTATTGTGTCCTAATGTACTCCCGTATGTCACACTCAATGACCAAATGAGTTCAAGTACTCCCAATAGACCTCTGGCTCAGACTCGGCAACCATAGTAATCTACAACTCCTCCATCATTCGTACTAGCTTCATAGACATCACCCGTGGCTCCAGTCAAGTAGTGTCAGCTCTCTTGCTCAAGGCATCCGCCACGGTGTTCGCCTTCCTTGGGTAATAATAAATCTTGTAGTCATAGTCGCACAGGAACTCAAGACATCTCCGTTGGCGCAGGTTTAGATCCTTCTACATGTCAATATACTTGAGGTTCTTGTGATCTAAGAAGATATCACAATGTGTAACGCCCCCACTCATCACGTGGCATATAACGGTTGGTCTGGCTGGGGCCCAACGCCATATGTCACAGACAAGCGGCGGAATTACTTGTGGAAATCAAAATCTACTCGCATCCTAACTCAATACATTCTAGCACGGCATTTTAAGTGATCATGAACTCAACTCAAAGAATGTCCACTACTATATATACTCCACATTTATATATCCAAACCAGGAATGTATTACAACTCACACACACATGGCCTTAAGGCCTTACAAGTTACTCTTTACACATATACATTTTCGTACATCGTCACGCAGGCCGGCCACACATGAAATAGAACCACGATTCGCACGGCCTTCGAGGGCCTTTAGCAGTAATCCATCCATTCCGCTCATTTCAATTCAAGCAGCAGCACCTACAATTAGCCATCCAATCCAAAGAGGAAAACAAAGTAAGGGTCAGCATTAGCTGACCACTTATAACGACCCTACCCCTTACCCGGGGCAGTGGTTCCTTCCCTGTATGCATTGCCAAAATCATATAAATCAACACTACCAATCACAATCATATCACAAACACTGTTATCCACCAGACACTCCATGCACTCAGGGCACCTTCTTGGTGTACCGGGTATCCCAGTCATACACCGCCGATCGGAGGTTCTTCACTTGTTGGTTGGGAGGTTCAATCCTAGTCCACCAATCTTACTATTGGCGACATCTCGTCCATACCACTCAGAGGTACTACCCCACAGCATCCACAAACAACTAGAGCAGATCGACCCACACCATGTGGTGTGGCAAGCCAGGTTTATCAGTGCTCCCCAGGCATTACCACCAATCGACCCCTCACCTATTTCTGATCGACCCACACCTGTGCTGCAGCAAGCCGGGTATAACTCGGCTCCCCAGGCATTACCACCAATCGATCCCTCATCTATCCAGATCAACCCACACTAGTGGTGTAACAGGCCGGGTTTATCTCGTGCTCCCCAGGCGTGCTACCAATTGATCTCTCATCAATCTCAGGAACTTACTCAAAGCCTCCATACATCTATAACCAACATTCATTCATCCATACAACCATTCAATCAAAGCATAAATCTTTCATAGCATCAAATCCACGGAGTCTTCTCCGATTTACCCATGATCATCACCAATTCAGACAACCAGTCCAGATGGGCTTCACACAGCATGCCTATGCCGTACTCCACACTTCCGGCTCTAGATGCAAACTCAACCACGGAATCACTTATGAAATCCACCTTTTGGTGGAGGATCCCACGCAAATGCACAAAGAAAGGACTTCAATGTCCAAGAAGGAGATCGTTACCCTTGAAGATCGCTTCGGCGCCATGAAGTAGCCGGATGGAAGTCACTTCCTTAGCTTTGCCTTCATGAATCCGTTCTCGGATCTTCAATCCGCACTCTGCAGCTCCTCTAGCAGCTAGCTTTCCTTTACCCTTTCCTTGTCTTGGCCTTTCCCTTTCTCTTTCTCTCTCTTGGAATGAGAAGAAGAAGAAGAAGATGAGAATAAAGGGAATTTATCCCATTCTCGGCCTTTTTAGCCACAGGGAAGAATCCTGGACCATTAGATCCAGAATAGGGAAATGAAAGGTCAGGAAACGATGATAAAATCACTTTCCGGGCCTGACACGTCCTGTGACACGCCCGTGTCACAGGGCGTGTACCTTAAGCGGTACACGAACCGACTCAATCTAATATATCCAAAATAGAACACGACCAGGGTACACGCCCGTGTCGGCCCAGTTACACCCGTGACCGCGGGCGTATAACCCACTCGACACCTCGTCGAGAGAAAAGTGTCGACCTCTCGACACAGCGGGACATGCCCTGTGACACGCCCGTGTCACAGGCCGTGTACCCCTTGCTTGCCACTCGACGATCGTCGAGCAAAGTTCGTCGACCAGAGGGGACATGCCCTCCGACATGCCCTTGTTGGATGGCACATGCCCGTGTAGCACGGCGTGTTCCCTTTGTCGACCACTTTCGTTGACCAAATACTCTGGTGTCGACCAAGGGAGGACACGCCCTAGGTCACGCCCCCTGACACGCCCGTGTCACAGGCGTGTAGCTCCCGAAATTTCGTCGAATGAATTTCATCGACCACGCGCCCATCTGCTCAACCCGAGTAGGACACGCCCTGGGACACGACCGTGTCCCAGGCCGTGTCACCCAATATTTTCCCGTTTCTCGAATTTGGGCTGTTACAACCTTCCCCTCCTTCAAGAAATTTTGTCCACAAAATTGCACAGAAAACTGCAACCAAACTGTTATGACATCAATCTAATATGGTCCAACAATCATTGTACTGTACAACCTCCACATGTGCACATTTATCCACAGTTTCAGCTAGTGATCTCTAGCCACAAACATTCGATAGACCCTCAAACAGCATATACATATATCATAATCGATCGATCACTTCAATTTCACCAAGTGTGCACCAACATTTCAACATGTAACGCGACATATAACATATATGCACACAACCATCGCATTATTCATTGTCTTATATACAACATTATCATCGCCAAAGTGATACAATTCATTATTCTTACTTCCGCTCAGCCTCCCGATTTTGCATCTCTCGCATAAGAGCCAAATTAAACACTTGAGGCTGAATTTCACCAATTTAGCTTTGCGGCTCTTGTACTTCAAAATTATGCAATCGAGGTTGCGTCCGAGATGCAGATGATTTGGCCACTGCTTTACCCTTGTCGTCATACGACACACCTATCTTTTTCTCACTTCCTGAAGGGGTCTTCCAATAAAATTTAGCAATATGTCCTTGCTGCTCGCAGTTGTAACAGATACGTGTATCAACACGTCCTTGCCCATACGTTGCCCCCGAAGGAACAGTCGACGGAGCTGATTCAGCAGGTCTAAACCTTTTCTTCTCTTGTCTTCTAAACTCCGACTGCTCCGACTGTGGCACTTTAAACTCTGGCTTCTCCACTGCCAGTCTCTTCTTTTCTTGCAACCGCTTCAAATATTTTTCCAGGGCACGGGCCGTATCGACCAACGCTTGGCAGCCTTGGTTCACTGAACTCAGGAGTACTAACCTCAACTCATCCTGCAATCCTTCATAAAAGCGATTCATCTTTCGCGCTTCCTCCACGAAGGTAGACACTGCATATCTCCCCAGTCTGGTAAACTCATGCAGGTACGTATCAATATCAGCCTCACCCTGCACCAGGCGTTGAAACTCGTTCTCCATCGCAATCCGCTGCGACACAGGCAAATACTTGGCGAGAAACAATCTGGAGAATTCCTCAATAGAAACCTCCGCTAAACCTCGACCTGCCAAGTGATGTACCTCCATCTCATCCCACCACAGTCTCGCATCTCCTTCTTGCAAAAAAGTGGCTAAGGTCACTTTCTACTCTTCTACAATCCTGATTGCAGTCAGGATCCTCTTTACTCGAGCCAACCAATCTTCCGCCTGCGTTGGGGAAATCACCCCACCAAACGTAGGTGGATGAAACTCCATAAAGTTTTTTAATGACTCATTCGTTGCTTGCTCCTCCACTATAACTGCCATGTGCTCTTTCCTTGCACCAGGCCGTACTGGCATCCCTGCCAGCCTTATCTGCCCATTAGGCTGTGCTTGTAGCACTGCAAGCACCGTCTCCGTCACCACCCGTATGGTCTCCGCCGAAGGAGGCATAGGCGCTTCAATGGGTGTTGCACTCTCATCAGATCGCTGGGGCTCCGACTACCCAGCACCACTTCTCGCCACCTAGCAATGTATAAAACACCATTAAGCAGCCATGTCATAACGGTAAGTATACATTGATTACACATGCATGCCCCTTACGTGCATGAAATACATTCCTAGTGGACATTCGTGAGTTCAATTATGTTCTTCCTCCCAAACAATCTTAACCTGGCTCTGATACCACTTTCTAATGCCCTCACTCGTCACGTGGCATATAATGGTGGGTTCGGCTGGGGCCCCACATCATATGACACAGACAAGCGAAGGAATTACTTGTGTAAATCAAAATCTACTCGTATCCTAACTCAATACATTCTAGCGCAGCATTTTAAGTGATCATGAACTCAACTCAAAGAATGTCCACTACTATATAAACTCTACATTTATGTATCCAAACAAGGAATGTATTACAACTCACACACACATGGCCTTAAGGCCTTACAAGTGTCTCTTTACGCATATACATTTTCGTACATCGGCACGCAGGCCGGCCACACATGAAATCCAACCACAATTCGCATGGCCTTCGAGGGCCTTTAGCAGCAATCCGTCCATTCCGCTCATTTCAATTCAAGCAGCAGCACGTGCAATTAGCCATCCAATCCAAAGCGGAAAATAAAGTAACGGTCAGCACTAGCTGACCACTTATAATGACCCTACCCCTTACCCAGGGCAGTGGTTCCTTCCATGTATACATTGTCATAATCATATAAATCAACACTACCAATCACAATCATATCACAAATGTTGGTATCCATCAGACGCTCCGTACACTCAGGGCACCTTCTTGGTGTACCGGGTATCCCAGTCGTACACCACCGATCAGAGGTTCTTCACTTGTTCGTTGGGCGGTTCAATCCTAGTCCACCAATCTTATTATTAGCGACATCTCGTCCATACCACTCAGAGGTACTACCCCACAGCATCCACAAGCAACCAGAGCAGATTGACCCACACCATGTGGTGTGGTAAGCCGGGTTTATCAGTGCTCCCCAGGAATTACCACCAATTGACCCCTCACCTATTTCTGATCGACCCACACCTGTGCTGCAGCAAGCCGGGTATAACTCGGCTCCCCAGGCATTACCACCAATCGATCCCTCATCTATCCAGATCAACCCACCCTAGTGGTGTAACAGGCCGTGTTTATCTCGCGCTCCCCAGGCGTGCTACCAATTGATCTCTCATCAATCCCAGGAACTTACTCAAAGCCTCCATACATCCATAACCAACATTCATTCATCCATACAACCATTCAATCAAAGCATAAACCTTTCATAGCATCAAATCCACGGAGTCTTCTCCGGTTTACCCATGATCATCACCAATCCAGACTACCCGTCCAGATGGGCTTCACAATGCATGCCTATGTCGTACTCCACACTTCTGGCTCTAGATGAAAACTCAACCACGGAATCGCTTATGGAATCCACCTTTTGGTGGAGGATCCCACGCACATGCATAAAGAAAGGGCTTCGATATCCAAGAAGGAGATCGTTACCCTTGAAGATCGGTTCGGCGCCATGAAGTAGCCGGATGGAAGTCACCACCTCGTCTTTGCCTTCACGAATCCGTTCTCGGATCTTCAATCCGCACTCCGCAGCTCCTCCAGCAGCTAGCTTTCCTTTTCCCCTTTCCTTGCCTTGGCCTTTCCCTTTCTCTTTCTCTCTCTTGGAATGAGAAGAATAAGAAGAAGAAGATGAGAATAAAGGGAATTTATACCATTCTCGGCCTTTTTAGCCACAGGGAAGAAGCCTGGACCATTAGATCCAGAATAGGGAAATGAACGGCAAGAAAACGCTGATAAAATCACTTTCTGGGCCTGACACACCCTGTGACACGCCCGTGTCACAGGGCCTGTACCTTAAGCAGCACATGAACCGTTTCAATCTGATATATCCAAAATAGAACACGTCCAGGGTACACGCCCGTGTCGGCCCAGTCACGCCCGTGACCCAGGGCGTGTAACCCACTCGACACCTCGTCGAGAGAAAAGTGTCTACCTCTCGACACAGCGGGACACTCCCTGTGACATGCCCGTGTCACAGGCCATGTACCCCTTGCTTGCCACTCGATGATTGTCGAGCAAAGTTCGTCGGCCAGAGGGGACACGCCCTCTAACACACCCGTGTCGGATGGTACACGCCCGTGTAGCACGACGTGTTCCATCTATCGACCACTTTCATCGACCAAATACTCTGATGTCGACCAAGGGAGGACACACCCTAGGTTACGCCCTCTAACATGCCCGTGTCACAGGCATGTACCTCCCGAAAATTCGTCGAACGAATTTCGTCGACCACACGCCCATCTGCTCAACCCGAGCAGGACACGCCCTGGGACACACCCGTGTCCCAGGCCGTGTCACCGAATATTTTCCCGTTTCTCGAATTTGGGTTGTTACACAATGAACCCCATACAAGTAATGCCTCAAAATCTTCAACGTGAATACCACTGCCCTGAGCTCCAAATCATGTATGGGGTAGTTCTTCTCGTGCTTCTTCAGGTGTCTCGAAGCATATGAGACGACATGCCCATGTTGCATTAGGTCTGCACCCATCCCCTGATATGATGCATCGGTATAAATGTTAAATCCTTCCTTCCCAGATGGAAGTGCAAGGATGGGGAAAGAGGTGAGCCTATCCTTCAACTCCTGGAATGCTGCCTCGCATTTGTCATTCCAAACAAAAGCTGCATCCTTCTTTGTCAAGGATGTGAGGGGGAGTGCTACCCTCGAGAACTCCTCCATGAAATTGCGATAATATCCCTCTAGTCCCAAGAAACTACGGATATCTAAAGCTGACTTTGGCCGCGACCAATCTCTAACTGCCACAACCCACATTTTCTCTGAACATAAATGTATATCAGAGTTGGAGAAAATATGCGTCGGGATGACACGTCGTGCAGGGGATGACTGCAGACGTTTAGGCAACCTCCAATCCTAACATAGTTTATGAAAATACCAAGTAATGATGTGAGAAATTCATGTTTTAAGTTAAGTTTTGATAGTCGTATCGCTCGGCTCAGTGAATCAACTAGTCCACCAGTGAATTTATAATTATACGCTACGGAAAATAGTCTGTTAGACTATTTGACAACCTACATGAGCAAAAACATCCATATAGGACAACTCATGACATGCATGACTCTAAATTTAGTATAAATATGAAAATAGCTTTTACGTTCATCAAGCATAGTGATTTTAGTTTTGAAAGATGACATGTAAGAGCTGATAAAACTAATATTTTTATAATTTAAAATATCTAGCATGCAACATATCATAAAACCTTCCCAGAGAGCAAGTAAATCCACACAATCATAAAGAAAAGCCTTAGCAGCTAGCAAGTACTTAACATTAAACAAAATCCAGTGATCGTCAACAACCTGACACGAACCCACTAAAATATATTATGTATAAACAAGAGTAAAACAACACACTACCTCACAATCGGTGAGGAAAAGAGACAACTGCTGCCACCAGCCAAAAACCAACACTAGCCGCTCAATTGGCTACTTCTCCAAACCTGAGGAATTCAAAGAAAGAACACCTCAGTAAGAATGAAAATACAAATGGTGATCAGAGATCAAAGGGTTAGCAAAAAAACCAAAAAGGAATAAAGGGTTACTAACCCAACATAAAGAAGCTGACAAAACTCAGCAAATTAATCATATGACCATGGTAAAAGATTACTTATTGAGTTCAAAAGTAAGAAAGTTGCACCAAGTGCGAAACAAAGCGATGCTTCGAGAATATCTGCAAAAGTAAGCAGAATAACATATATTTGTACAATACGAGGAAAGAGACTTAATAAATCTACTCATATAAATCATTACCACTGGTAAAAAATGGTCCTGAGTCGGTGGCCACATTGTCCAACACGAACTTGCAGACTCAACATATTTCAAGAAAGTACTGTGGTGTAGGCAACATTGTCCAACACAACCCGACAGTCCAACTATCTCAACAAGGCATTAGGATGGTGGCAACATTATCCAACTCAACCCAACAATCTATATATATATATATATAAACAAGGTGTTGTGGTGTTGGCAACATTGTCCAACTCAACACACAGACCAAAAACAAGCCCAACAGTGTAATGATTCACAATTTGGCACTAGGTTGGTGGTCCTTAATCCATTGTCAACCCAAACAAAAGGGAAGAAAAATCTCAAAAGAAAACCATCTTATGCCATACTCGATGAATTAGACCCAATTCGGCGAAAATTTCTAAGTCCCCACTGATTCGTCGAGTATACTCGATGAATATAGTAGATACATGATCAATTATGCTTGGCAAATCTGGGCAACACGCAATATACAACAATTCGGCGAAAAACCTATGTTCACGGAAAGCGACCAGTCAACTTGACGTTGCGTTGAGTGTATTCAACGCACTCGACGCCAACCAGCTAAACTCAATGATTCTGCCTTCACTCAACGCCGCGTTGAGTACACTCAACGCCGCGTTGAGTACACTCAACGCCGCGTTGAGTACACTCAACGCTGCGTTGAGTTCACTCAACGCTTTTAACTTAGTCTCACAGACCACTCAACACCAAGGCTTCACTTAATGCCAAGGCTTCACCCAATGCCAAACAGGCATTACTCGACGAGTTTGTCGAGATTACTCGACGAATTTGACTTAGACTCAAATCTCACTCAATGCCAAGGCTTACATTCGATAGACTCAACGCTTTTACTCAGCTAAGACAGATACTCTCAATGCCGAGACTGTTACTCGACGAATTTGACACCTATTACTCGACGAACTCAAAGTCGGGTTAACCTCACTCAACTCTAAGCTAATATTTGACGAATTTGTCGAGATAACTCGACAAATTGGACTTAACTTAACGCCAAGCATTACCCGATGAATTTTCATCGAATACTCGATGAATTTGACTCTGCTCCTGCTGATACTCGCCGAATTTTACTTAAAAGAAAACTCCAACTAAATTCGACGAATTCTAACCTACCTAATATGACTAATCCTGACTTAGACTAATAGCGACATAAGTTGAATCTAAATAGATTCACAGCCAGCGTGATACTCGACGGATCTTGTCTAGGCTAACAGTTATATATGATGAATTTACTTAGGCTAATAGGTAAAAATCGACGGGTTTAATCACCATAAGTCTAGAGACGGGAAATCTAACTCAAGCTAATAGTCAAATACAACGAATGGCCCTTGACCAGAAATCTCGCACTAAGCTGTGGGTCTAAATGGCCGAACCTTACCTTAATCCCAACATCTGTACAGTGGAGGAAACAAGATAATAGGAAACAAATAATAAGCAAGGGGGAAACCGCCACTTGCCTCAAATCTCGTCGAACTCCAGCAACACCAGCAATCCTCATTTATCTTGCCGCAAAAACACCGAAGCAGTAAAACCTAAAACTTTTTGAGAGGGGAGAAGGTCAAAACCACATACCTTAATATCTAAAAATCCAAGAAACGGGAAAAACTCACCGTAGAAACATAGATCTAGGTGAGAGCTATAAGGATATACTCTACGACGACAATTTCGACACCAAAGCTCCTGCAATCGGTGGATGAAAGCCTAGAAGTGTCTGTCGTTCTCGCTCTTTCACAAAACAAGCCGATAGTTTGTGGAAGAAGATAATGAATAGGGCTACATCTAATCGCAAGGCTATTTATAGAGACTAAACAATATAATATATTATTATTATAATTAAAATGTCTGATTGACCAAAACTCGCACTAACTCTGATTTCTACGAAAATCGCACCGTAGCTAAATACTGACGCTACGAATCCAACGACGAAGTCAAAATCGAAATCCAGCAAACCAAACTTGGGTAAACACTCCTTGAAGTTAAAACACAACATTCCGAAAAAAAGGCTCTGTCATGTTCCAAAATGAACCCCAGCTCGCAAGGGAATATGAAAACTCACAAGAAATTAGTCATGCTAATATTCTAAGTCAAAACCCCGGGTACCAATGAGCAAAAAGCCACGCTCCAACAACGGCACCCGTTAATCAAGCATCTAAGTAATGCCCTGACGTTAAAATACATCACTAAAGGAATTTAAATAAACCATGGGAAATAAGGGGGGTTACACTAACTGTCCGCGCCTTGGCCGGGTTCACAGCAAACCTGGATCCACAGCAATCATGGATCCACTAATGGTATGTCGTAGAAATGCCACCTCTTGCAGCCAGAACTAGCACTTGTGAAACTTTGCGTACATCTAATGCTCTATTAGCTTTCCCAACACCAGTACCAAATGTTGGTTATTCTCCACCTTCGTCCGGGAGTAGATTAGAATGTCGTCAATGAACACTATGGCAAATCAATCTAGGTAGGGCTCGAAGTCACAGTTCATCAGACTCATGAATGTCGAAGGAGCATTTGTGAGCCCAAAGGGCATCACCATGAACTCTTATAATCCATATCAGGAACAAAAAGCTATCTTCAGGATGTCCTCCTCGCGAATGCGTAGCTGGTAGTATCCTGACCTCAAATCTAGCTTGGAGAACCAAAAGGCTCCATGTTACTGGTCAATGGATACGTATTCCGTACTGTCAATCGGTTCAGCCCTCAGTAGTCGATGTAGAGCCGCAACGACCCATCCTTCTTCTAAACGAACAACACTGGTGCTCCCCATAGTGATGAGCTCGGTCTAACAAATCCTGCTTCCACCAGCTCCTGTAACTATGTCTTGAACTCTGTGTAACGACTCCATCCATTCAATAGTATATAATAGAAGGTCTGGTTAGGGCCCCACACCATATACCACAAAAATAGGCGGCGAAGTCACAGAGTGATACCAGAGTTGCGCATCCTAACTAATAGCATTCTAGCGGAAGCTATCACACAAACTGAACTCCTAACATGAATGTCCACCACAAAAATATCCGTCATGATATATAAATAGGAATGTGCAACAAATACAAAGTCAGTTGGACTTATGGCATTACAAGTCCTTTTACAACAGTGGATCCCAAACATTGGCGCGCGGGCCGGCCACATATAAATAAAACATAATATTTTCAAATAGCCTTCAAGGGCTAGCAGCAGCAATAACAACAGCAATAGGGACGTCAACCTTTATGTGTCCTGCTTGGTTCTCCAGCACCTGCACAGGGACAGCCCACCCAACGATGGTAAACAAGGCAATGATCAACATTCAGCTGACCAAATTATAACGACCCTACCCCTTTCCTGGGAAGTGGCATTTCTTCCCTACAGGCATAGCAAGTCATATGCATATATATATATTCATCACATATTGTGCACTTACGCACAAACAGTCCATCACAATCGCCAGCCACGCGGCCCGACGATTCGTACACTCAGGGCACATTCTTGGTGTACCGTCGAACCAGGGTCCCACCACCGTATCAGGGCCGAAACCCAATGGCAAAAGTTGAGAATTTACTCCATGGCGTGCAGCCGGAGATTTTAGTCTTAATGACCCGGGATTGGCCTGTAGCCCCCCATGGTATCATGGCGCGCAGGCCTAAGACTCTTGCTATGTGTTCCAATAGACCGCACTTTCAGGTCTCCCGTCGGACGGACATAACGCAGGTCGGATCAGCCACCCCCGTTACTCAAGTCGCCTTGCCATCACCAAGTACAGCGTACTCGCGGCTATAAAAAAGGCGCGGGTCAGTTTCACCTTACCTGTTTGGCATCAAGCCGTAAGAGCTCTTCCAGCTCATACATAGCCATCATGTCCTCGCAGGACTGGCTTCACAATCACAGGTTAGCTAGGTGTCACGCTCAACAGTAGCAACAGAACTCATTTTACATCCTTAGCTCGAACCAGCATTTGCGGGTATGTCCTGGGCGTTCACGCCAGTACTTCCTGCTACTACCCTTCACAGGCATAACCCACCAAGCATCACAAATATCAAGAGTATTTTCCTGGATCTTCACTCCAGGACTTCCTGCTACTGCCCTTAACAGGTACAACCTATGAACATCATGCATTACAAGGGTATTTTCGAGACTTCTAGTCCAGTACTTCTTTTTACTACCCTTCACAGGTACAACCTATTCTGCGCAAGCATTATACGGGTATTTCCTGGACTACCACTCCAGTGCTTCCTGCTACTACCCTTCACAGGTTTAACCCATCGACTCCTAAGCTACACGTTTGATCATGGAGTCTTCTCCGGTATGTATATGTAACATCACCAATCCTGACCAACCTGTCCAGATAGGCTTCACACAGCATGTCTATTCCATACTCCATTTCCGAATCTATATGCCAAATGATTGGGGATTCCATGAATCAACCCAAGGGACTCTCGTAACAAGCCACCCTCTGGTGGGGGAATCCTATGAACACGCCAAAAAGGAAGCCTTCACATGGCTAGGAAGAAAGATCGTTACCCTTGAAGGTCACTTCAGAGCCATGGACTTTTAGCCGGCAGGAAAGGATCGTAGCGGCTTTGCCTCCACAACGCTAGCCTCGGATCTCGAATAGGAACTTCGCATCTCCACCGGTGGCTGGCTCCTCTCCTCCTCCTCCTTCTTCCTCTCTCTAGGTTGTTAGAAAGAGGATCGCCCAAATCAAATGAGGATTTCTTTCTCATCCTCGGCCTTAAGGAAGCAGGGAGAGACCAGAGCCATTTGATCATAGCTGAGAAAATGGACGGCCACAATTTTGCCACAAAAGGCTAAATTTTGGCTGACACAGCCTGTGACACACCCGTGTCACAGGCCGTGTACCTTAAGCAGCACACAACCGACTCACCCAGACTAGTACACGCCCAATTGACACGCCCGTGTCATGGGCCATGTCACCTGACATGCCTTCAGACACACCCGTGTATGTGGCTGAGTACTTCAGGATGCACAAAACCAAATCAAGCCAAGCGGGACACGGCCAGTGACACGCCCGTGTCACAGTGATGTAGGGGAGACCATGATACGTGCTCGACTACGCTAACGGAAACTATCGTCACAGAACATAAAAGAAAGTTAGGAGGGCTCTGACCAAAAGCGAGCGAAAAGGGGTCGGGTTGGCTCCCAAATCCGAATGAGAAAATGTCTGACTCGATACAACATCCTTAAGACCTACCTCTCCAATAAGCACACAACTCACCATAAGCCGGACTCGATACAACGTCCTTAAGATCTACCTCTCCAACAAGCACACAACTCACCACACCTACACAAGCACCTATTTTATCAACTTGAGCCGTTTCAAACGCAGCAATAATTTATTTCGAAGCAGCGACAAACTTCAAATGGCGGTCGAGTTCCAGTTGAGATTAATTCCCTTGTTAACACAAAGTGTATCGATCTTGGAGAGCAAGTCAAGGCTAGGTCAAGTCTCGCTCCCGCAACGGATCTTCCCGATCCAGAATACAAGAGATTCAATAGCAACGAAGTCGAATCAGATTTTGCAAGAGAAGTATTTAAAAACCACGGAAAAGACGGTTCGCAAAACCTCCACAAACTCAAAGCAAGAATCACTAAGAGAGGAAGAGATTACCCAACCAAGAACATCAATCACACAAGATAAGGTGGGAGATTCAATCTCTCGACGGAACCACTGGCTTCAAACTGAATGGGGCTGCAACCTTCTTCCTTGGAGTCACACCGAAGGAAGCCATGCCGGAGTCGCACCGATCGAGATGGAGGTAGCAAGGGGAGGCTTCACACCAAAGGGGGGCGGCGGTAAGGGGAACACCTCTTGGCCAATTTTTTCACAAGGGAAATAGGGTTTCTTCTTCAATCAATAATAAAATCCTCATAAGAGCATCCGTATATAGGAGTTACAACAAGCCCTTAACCATCCATGATGGAGATGTAATCTCATCCATCCGTATGGTTAAATACACACCACAAAATATAAAGTGTCCAAAATTAAAATTACATAACATTTATGAATATAAAATTATCATCCAAACATGGAATAATTTTATGTTCATCAATATAAAATAAAAGTGCATGAAATAAGATAATTAATTCTTCACGGTGGATTTAGCACGTCACGGGCGGAGGTTGCAACACGGTCTTCCTTCAGCATCATCACGGCACCTAAGATCTTTTTGTCATTGTGCCTCGGCAACCTGGTCATCATCAAGTAGTGGCGGAGGGGCCGCGGAATCAAGCCTCCCCCACTCAAAATCACGTATCTCTGATGCATGGTCCGAGAGATAGCAGCGGAGAAGCTCGGCATCCAAACGTTGAAGCTCTCTCGCGAGTACCCATGAGTCGTCTGAATGGGGCGGTCACGCCAACATATGAGGAAGCGGTAGATATCACCATCAGGAGTAGTGAGTGGCTCAGCAGTAAGTATCATATCTGGAGTGAGAAATGTCTTGGGAAACCTGGGAAACATGTCAGCAGTAGGAAGAAAAGAAGGCAACGTACCATCTGATGTTATACCTGCGGGGACCGAAAGAGAGAGATCATTAGAAGTACCACTCCCCAACCCATTAGAAATTTTGGTGGAGGGAGAAGACAACAAAGAATTCAACTCCGGTGGAGGCGAAACAAACGTCGTCAAATCCGAGACATTAAAAATATGGGAGATACCTCAATCAGCTGGCAAATCCAACACGAAAACGTTGTCACCTAGTTTCTTTATAATCCGAAAAGGGCCGGCGCGCTTTGGTGCCAACTTTTTAACGGTGCCAGATGGCAAGCGTTCGGGAACTAACCGGACTAGGACCAAATCGCCGACTTTAAAGTGCGACACCCTCCTATGTAGATTAGCGTGCATTTAATAAGACTCGTATTAAGCAGTCAAGGTAGCTCGTATACGTGCATGTAGGTCATGAATATGTTGGGTGAAGGATAGTGCAAACTGACTTGTCTTGTATGTTGGGGGCAACGGAACCAAGTCAAGAGGCACAGGGGCTTTGTACCCGTGAACAGTCTCGTTTGGAGACAGACCGGTGGACCGATTTTTGGAATTATTATAGGCCAACTAGGCATGGGGAAGAAGAAGATCCCACGTACCTTTGTGATCGCTCACTAGGCATCTAAGAAGGCTTCCCATGCTCCGATTGAACACCTCCATTTGCCCATCGGTCTGAGGGTGATAGGCGGAGGAAAACAATAACTTGGTACCCATTAAGATCCAAAGTGTTTTCCAGAAATAGCTCATATACTTAACATCTCTATCCGAGACTATTGTCTTCGGCACTCCCCGGTGACTAACTACTTCTTTAAAAAATAATTTTGCAATATGAGATGCATCGTTGGTTCTAGCGCATGGAATAAAGTATGCCATTTTAGAGAACCTATCCACAACTACAAGAATGGAATCGTGATGATAAAAAGTAGTGGGTAGGCCTAAGACAAAGTCCATGCTCACGTCTTCCCAGGGTGTAGAAGGTATAGGCAATGGTGTATATAATCCGACGTTGGTTTTGGTGCCCTTGGATACCTGACAAGTACGACAACTACTCACCACCCGCCCCACCATTGCCTTAAGTTTTGGCCAATAAAATTTTTCCTCAACTAACGTAATGGTCTTATCCCTACCGAAATGACCACTCAACCCTCCACTATGCGATTCCCAGATGATATGGAGGTGAAGCAATGACTGCGGAATACACAACTTCCCATGTCTAAATAGATAGCCATCCTTAATGACGAACGCAGTTATAACTGTGGGGGAGATATCTTGGGCAGAAAAATATGCGTCCTCAAAATCTGGGCATGTGGCGTACTCATCCTTGATTCGCTCGAATCCTACCACGTTAACCTCCATAGTGATGAGCAACAGGGTTAGGCGACTAAGAGCATCCGCGACTCGATTGTCAGCTCCCTTAAGGTGTTTGAGATTAAAAGTGTAACCATGTAGGAAAGATACCCACTTAGCGTGATGCGGGCTGATTTTATGCTGGCCATTGATGAACCGTAGTGCTTCGTGATCGGAGAGGATCACAAACTCCTTAGAGAGGAGATAATTCCTCCAATGGTGCAAACATCTAATGATGGCATAAAACTCCCTATCGTAATTTGAGTAATTCAATTTGGCGTCCGCTAACTTCTCACTAAAATAACTCACAGCGTGCCCTTCCTGACTCAAGACACCCCATATTCCCACGCCAGAAGCGTCACACGTAAGCTCAAAGACCTTTGTGAAGTCAGGTAGACGTAAGACAGGTGCCTCAGTCATAAGTTCCTTAATGCCTTGGAAGGCAATAGTGGCGGACTTCGTCCAAGTGAACTCATCTTTCTTCATGCAATCACTAATGGGGGCCATAATGCTACTAAAGTCTCGAATGAAACGGTGGTAAAAAGTAGCTAACCCATGGAAACTTCTCACCTCTCGTAATGTGGTCGGTTCGGGCCAATCCTTAATAACTTTAACCTTGTTAGGGTCAACTCTAATGCCTTCCGAACCAACTATGTAGCCTAAGAACTCCACTTCAGTGACATAGAATGTGCACTTCTTGAGATTAAGGAATAAGGTTTCATTCCGCAGGGTAGAAAGAACCGACCTTATGTGGGAGACGTGCTTAGCGGTGGTGGTACTAAAGACTAAGATGTCATCAAAATAGACGACTACAAACTTCCCCATATAAGGCTGAAAGACATGTGTCATCATCCGGGAGAAGGTACTGGGGGCATTGGATAGCCCAAAGGGCATCACAAGCCACTCATATAACCCATCCTTTGACTTGAACGCAGTCTTCCATTCGTCCCCCTCATGGATCCTGATCTGGTGATAGCCACTCCGCAAATCTAACTTTGAAAAAATGGTAGCGCAAGATAAGACATCTACGAGGTCATCTAATCGCGGAATAGGAAATCTATATTTGATGGTAATCTTGTTGATAGCACGGCTATCAACACACATTCTCCACGTACCATCCTTCTTGGGAGCAAGAAGGGCAGGTGTCGCACACGGACTCATACTAGTCCTAATGAACCATTTTTTCATCAAATCCTCGATCTGGGTCTGTAACTCTTTATGGGCAGCGGGATGAAGCCTATAGTTGGGCTGGTTCGGTAAGGAGGATCCAGGGATAAGGTCTATCGCATGCAGTATCTTCCTTAGCGGTGGTAGCACCGAAGGCATCTTATCTGGTTACACGTCCTTATATTCATCCAACAATACCCGTAACTCTTTAGGCAAATCGTCCAATGCACTCGAATCCCCCCTTCGCACTCATAAGAACTAGTGCGTACATCATCCCGCCAAGAAAGGGATCCTTCACAAATTCTTTTCTACCCACTAGACTCAACGTCTTCCTCTCGACCGGAACAGTGGTGTCCTTAGCCAAAGCTACTGGCTCCTTCAGGACGGTCGACCTCAATGTAATGACCTTACCATTAAATTTAAATTCGTACGTGTTGGATCTCCCAAAGTGTGTCACGTCGCGGTCATAAAGCCAAGGGCGGCACAACAACACGTGACAAGCGTCCATAGGAAGGACATCACACCACACCTCGTCAGTATAGGATTTGATCGAGAGGGGTACAAGGCATCGCTTGGTGACCGAGACGGTAACCTTATTAATCCAAGCTACCTGATAGGGAGTCGGGTGGGGCTGCGTAGTCAAAAACATACGTGTAACGACATTCTCAGAGATGACGTTTACACAACTGCCACTATCATTGATAAACTTGCACAACTTCTCGTCACTCTTAAAGATCAGGGAAAATATACTCGTCCTCTTCCAGTCATCCAACGGACGAGGAGTGGTCAAGATACAATGCATCACCATAAGGGGGTGATCGTCCTCTAAATCACTTGGGACCCCATCTGGGTCACTCTTCTCATCAGCCTCATATACGTAATCAGCAAGGTCGGTAGTCGACTCTATTAGGGCTATAGCTTTAGTCTTCGTTGGGCATTCAAAGGCATAGTGACCTTGTATGCCGCAAGAGTAACATGTAGCGTTAGACTTGCTAACTTTCCCGATGGGGATACGCTCACTTGCGGGGTTCTTAGCGTTCCTAGCAGTGATTACGACAGACTTTGACTCGGTGGACCGAAACTTCCCTTTGTCCGGATATGTGGAGGAAGATGCTCCAGCTGTGGACTTTCCCTTCGCATGGGAATAACGGGAGTGAGCCTTAGAGGCTAAGTGATTTTTGATGTCGAGGGCGGTATTGAATGTCGTGTTCAAATCCGTATGACTATATCGTAAGAGCTTCCGCTGAATATCGGGTTGAAGCCCCTTACGAAATCTGGATAGGGCGACCTCGGGGATCTCCCTCAGGTCACAACACACCATATGATCTTTCAGTTCTCCCATATACTCAGCTACCGAATTTGAGCCCTGTCGTAGAGTGGCAAGCTCGTCGAACATCTGTGTCCGATGATACGTGGGAACATACTGATCGGTCAACAGGTTCTTCATCACAGCCCACCCAATAAGTGGGACCCCGTTCCCGGCTCCTAGCCTACGCTCTTCATTCAGCCAATAAGTTTTGGCGCGTCCCGTTAGCTTCATCCGGGCAACTTGAACTTTTTGATGATCCATAATGGTGTGCCAATCGAAGTAGCACTCCATATCCATCACCCAATTAAGGAAGATCTGGGGATCTCCCATGCCATCATAAGTGGGGGCGTCGATTTTAATGGCCCTAGTAATATCAAAACCACGATCGGGGCGGTGTTCTCGAGGGGGCACTCGGGGAGAGTCCCCATCAGAGTCCAAATCAGGAGTTTGTTGGCGCCGGTTGGGCTGCTAAACATTAACGGGTGGCGGGGGTGTCCTTGCTTGATTTTGTAGGATCTGTGCTAACATGTTCCTAAGCTCCGTCATTTCATTACGTAGCCCTGCTATGTCCTCGGTGTTGGGATCCCCGCGCTCACTCGCAGCCATCCTAGACGTAGACGGTGTCGTGTATTCCGATCCTAGCCTAGTGCGCATTCAGGTTTAGAAAAATCTTGGAAAGATGATTTTTCCTAGGGCTGTAGCTATACTGGAAATAGGATATTTTTACAGATTCCCGACGTGAGTAACACGTGGATCGTTAAAATTTTTTTTTGAAAATTCGCTGAAAAATAAAGATTTTAGCCCGCTATTGGCTGACCACCGAAAATATTTTTTTTTCTAAAGATCAGATTGACCAACAAGGAACGCAGCCAGGATGTTTGCAATGTGGGAGTTGAAACAACCACCTCTAATACCAAATTTATGTAGGGGAGACTGTGATACGTGTTCGACTACGCTAACGGAAACTATCGTCACAGAACATAAAAGAAATATGGGAGGGCTCCGACCAAAAGCAAGCGAAAAGGGGTCGGGATGGCTCCCAAATCCGAATGAGAAAATGCCGGACTCGATACAATGTACTTAAGACCTACCTCTCCAACAAGCACACAACTCACCGTAAGCCGGACCCGATACAACGTCCTTAAGACCTACCTCTCCAACAAGCACATAACTCACCGCACCTACACAAGCACCTATTTTATCAACTTGAGCCGTTTCAAATGCAGCAATATTTTATTTCGGAGCAGCGGCAAACTTCAAATGGCGGTCGAGTTCCAGTTGAGATTAATTCCCATGTTAACACAAAGTGTACCGATCTTGGAGAGCAAGTCAAGGCTAGGCCAAGTCTCGCTCCCGCAACGAATCTTCCCGATCCGGAATACAAGAGATTCAATAGCAATGAAGTCGAATCAGATTTTGCAAGCGAAGTATTTAAAAACCACGGAAAAGACGGTTCGTAAAACCTCCACAAACTCAAAGAAAGAA
Organism: Platanthera guangdongensis; assembly: GCA_039583875.1. Classification (NCBI taxonomy): domain Eukaryota; kingdom Viridiplantae; phylum Streptophyta; class Magnoliopsida; order Asparagales; family Orchidaceae; genus Platanthera; species Platanthera guangdongensis. Next base: position 57,158,446 of record CM077165.1, read on the forward strand.
TCACTAAGAGAGGAAGAGATCACCCATCCAAGAACATCAATCACACAAGATAAGGTGGGAGATTCACTCTCTCCACGGAACCACCAGCTTCACACCGAATGGGGCTGCAACCTTCTTCCTTGGAGTCGCACCGAAGGAAGCCACGCCGGAGTCTCACCGATCGGGATGGAGGTAGCAAGGGGCGGCTTCACACCAAAGGGGGGGCAGCGGCAAGGGGAACACCTCTTGGCCGAATTTCTCACAAGGGAAATAGGGTTTCTTCTTCAATCAATAATAAAATCCTCATAAGAGTCTCCTTATATAGGAGTTACAACAAGCCCTTGACCATCAATGATGGAGATGTAATCTCATCCATCCGTATGGTTAAATACACACCACAAAATATAAAGTGTCCAAAATTAAAATTAAATAATATTTATGAATATAAAATTATCATCCAAACATGGAATAATTTTATATTCATCAATATAAAATAAAAGTGCATGAAATAAGATAATTAATTCTTCACGGTGGATTTAGCACGCCGCGGGCGGAGGTTGTAATGCAGTCTTCCTTCAGCATCATCACGACACCTAAGATCTTTGTGTCGTTGTGCCTCGGCAACCGAGTCCTCATCAAGTAATGGAGGAGGAGCCGCAGCATCACACAGGTCGTGTACCCCAATACACGGTAGTGTCCTGCCCGTGTTCACCAGGCCTCAAATTCCCTGGGCACGTCCAGTAAAGGACACGGTCTGTGACACGCCCGTGTCACAGGCCGTGTGCCCATACACGGCAACAGACACGACTCCAGCTTAACTTCGTCGAACGAAGCTCGTCGAGCAGAGGAGGACACGGCCTTTGATATGTCCGTGTCAGAGGGTGTGTGCCCTCATTTTTCGCAAAACGGATTTTCGTCGAACACTCGCTGGCTGCTCACCCAAGCAGGACACGTTTAGGACATGCCCGTGTCCTAGGCCATGTCACCAAACTCTTTCCTAATCCAGGGATTTGGGGTGTTACAACCCTCCCCTCCTTACAAAAATTTTGTTCCCGAAATTTACATACAGGAAGGAAAGTAAACAGCAGACATTTTATTCCATAAACGTTCATACAACTTGACACGCACTGCATAACAGTTACACAAAGAGCTCGGGAAATTCAGCTCGCATGATCTGCTCTCGCTCCCATGTTAGCTCTGCACGGCCGCAATTGTCCCACCGGACTTTGACCATCCCGATCGTCTTGTTCTGCAACTGTTTATCGACACGATCCTTGATCCGAATAGGCCTAACCTTTGTCGTTAGCCCATACTCCATCGGCACACGATCAGTCTCGATCACTTGAGCTGGACCTTTGACGGATTTCTGAAGCACTGAGATGTGAAACACATCATGTAATCCACCCAAGTCTGTTGAAAGAGCTAGTCGATATGCAGCTTCCCCAATTCGCTCTATCACTTCGAACGGAACAAGATATCTCAGACTCAACTTTTTCAGTCACTGAATCCTGGACATGCCTTTAAAGGGTAAATATTCAAGTATACCCAATCGCCCACCGCGAACTTCACGTTTTGGTGCTTGGTGTTGTAGTATTTCGCTTGTCGATCCTGGGCTATCAATAGCCTCTCTCGGATAATGTGTATCATCGAGTTCGCTTCCTCGACTTCGTTATGCCTATACACTTTGGATTCGCCTGCTTCTGCCCAAGCTAACGGCGTATGGCACTTCCGACCATACAGAGCTTCAAACGGTGTCATACCGATGCTCGCTTAGTAGCTGTTATTGTAGGCAAACTCCACCAGATAGAGATGATCTTCCCATCTCTTTCCAAAGTCCAGGGCGCACATTCATAGCATAGCCTCCATAGTTTGTCCATCTGTTTGGGGATGAAAGGTCGTACTGAACGTCAACTTTGTGCATAACAGCTGATGGATTAGCCTCCAATCATTCGATGTAAAGCGCCCATCACGATCGCTCATAATGCTACGAGGAACACCTTGTAGCTGTATGATCTGCTCCACATAGAGCTTTGCCAAACTCTCCACTGAATCATCCCGTTTGTTCGGAAGAAAGTGCGCCACCTTTGTCAACCGGTCTACAATCACCCAGATTGAATCATTCCAGCGTTGCGATCTCGGCAACCCGTGCACGAAATCCATGGAAATATAATCAAACTTCCATTCCGGAATCGGCAACGACTTGAAGAAACCACCAGGATTTTGGCATTCCACCTTTACCAACGCACAAGTCTGGCATTTGGCCACATAATGAGCGACATCATTCTTCAGTCATGGCCACCAGAACAGCTTCTTCATGTCTCTGAACATCTTTATGCTCCCAGGGTGAATTGAGTACTTCGTATAGTGAGCTTCGTACATCAATTCTTCCATCAATTTACCCATACTCGGGATGCACAATCGGCCATCTTTCCACAAAAGGTCGTCAATCCAGGAGAATTTGCCCTCTGGCCTGTCCTTTGCGTAGCGTTGGAGACTTTCATCCAGCTCCATTGCTCGTCGAATCCTGTCCGCAAGGTCATAGTGCACCTCCGTCCAGTTCAAGCATGCATCGGTCGTGGAATTCTTGTCAACACAAGAAATTTCTAACGCTTCCAACTCCTGGATTAGATGTTCATCGTTCCTCTGCAACCAATTGGCCCTCGACGGAGCCCTCCGACTCAAGGCATCAGCGACTACATCTCTCTTCCCAGGAGTATAAAGAATCAATCGCAAAGGTGTAGTCCCCAAGGAACTTCAGCCACCTTCGTTGTCGCATATTCAGGTCCTTCTGCTCCAACAAATACTTTAGCCTCTTGTGGTCCGTATAGATATCCACCTTCACTCCATACAGATAATGCCTCCATAACTTTAGTGCAAAGATCACCGCCTCCAACTCTAAGTCATGGATGGGATAATTTCGCTCGTGCACCTTCAACTGGCTTGAGCCATAAGCAATCACTTTCCCATTTTGCCGAAGAACGCAGCCTAAGACGCTTCCTGAAGCATCACTATAGATTTTGAATCCTTCGATACCACATGGCGATGTCAACACACGGGCCATGGTCAATCGACTCTTCAGCTCATCAAAAGCTCGCGCGCACTCCGGCGTCCAAACGAACTTCTGATCCTTTCTCTTCAGTGTGGTCAGAGGCAAAGCAATTCGTGAGAAGTTTGCAACAAACCGTCGATAGTAGCCCGCCAGTCCGAGGAAGCTCCTGATTTCGGCCATCGAAAACAACACCGTCCACTCCTGTATGGCCATTATTTTCGACGGATCCACTGTGATGCCCTCTCCACTTACCACATGGCCTAGGAAAGCCACCGACGATAGCCAAAACTCGCATTTCGAGAACTTGGCATAAATCATATTCTTACTCAAAGTATGCAACACCAATCGCAAGTGGTCTGCGTGATCAGCTTTAGATTTTGAGTACACCAGGATGTCCTCAATGAACACAAGCATGAACAAGTCCAGGTACTCTCGGAACGTCCGGTGCATCAGATCCATGAATACCGATGGAGCATTGCACAGCCCAAATTGCATTACTGTGAACTCATAATTCCTGTAACGTTTCCAAATACGGTCTTGGGAATGTCACCTTCCTGAATCCTCAACTAGTAATAACGAGACTTCAAATACAATTTCGAGTAGACGGTTGATCCCACCAGCTGATCGAACAACTCATCAATCCGTGGAATCGGATACTTGTTCTTCTCGGTCAGCTTATTCAGTTTGAGGTAGCCAATACATAACCGCAAGCCGACGTCTTTCTTTTTCACAAAAAGTACAGGTGCGCTACACGGTGACATACTTGGGCGTATATATCCCTGCTCCAACAACTCTTGCAATTGGATTTTCAACTCAGCCATCTCCTTTGGTGTGACGCGATATGGCGAGCGAGCTACAGGTTTCGCACCTGGCACCAACTCGATCGTGAAGTCAATCTCTCGCTGGGGTGGTAGCCTAGGGAGATTCTTGGGAAACACATCTGCAAATTTCGATACAACCGGAACATTGCTCATACTGACCTTGTGTTCAACAGCCTAAATCAGCGTGAAGTATAACTCTACGCCCTTCTGAACAGCCTTGATGACTTGGATTGCAGACATCAACATCCCGCCCACTCCTCGCATCCCTATGAACTTAGTCTCCTGCTCGGTATTCTGGCCCAAGGTGATCTCTTTGGCATTACAATTAATCAAGGCATGTTGCTCTGCGAGCCAATACATACCAAAGATCACGTCGAATTCCGATATCGGCAATACAGATGCAGTCAGACAGAAATCCTGACTTCTGATTTGTACCGCCACATCGCAAGCCCGATCCGCGAGCATCAAACAACCATTCGGTAACACCACCTTGACGCTCTTTGTCTTCGCATGACTAGGTACTCCAATTCGAGCTACAAAGTCTTGAGACATAAATGACTGTGAAACACCCGTATCAAATAGTGCTCGTGCCAGCATGTCCCGAATCATTACAAAGCTTATGGCAATTGTATCACACACAAGCCACATACAAAGCATACAATAAATAAAGCTTGCAATCAGCAAAGCAACGCAATTACTTAACTCGTACCTGTGACAACGTCACTCTGCTTAATGGCCTCCTGCAGGCCAAGGTTTTAGACTCAGGGCTGCACCTAGGATGCAGAGGACTCCACCACTGCCTTTCCCTTCTCAGCATAGGATGCTCCCGCCTTCTTTTCTCCCTTCGGCGGAACAACCTGACAGTCACGGGCTATATGCCCCACTCGTCCACAAGTAAAGCACGTACGAGTCGGTGGACTTAACGTGGCCCCCGACGTTGCACTCGAGGAAATAGAAGAAGGAGCTTATCCTACCGATTTAGACCTCTTGCCCCATTTCTTCTTATAATATGATTTCCTAGGTCGGGGCGCCTTGAACTCTGGTTTTGTTACAGCCAAGGCCCGCTTCCCTTGCACCCTCTTCATGTCTTTTTCCAGCGCTCACGCAGTGCCAACCAACGCCTGGAATCCTTCATTCACTGAACTTGAAAGCAGGAATCGCAACTCATCCCGCAATCCTTCATAGAACCTATTCGTTTTCCGCTGCTCGTCGACAAAGATTGAACCGGCATACTGTCCCAACCTCGTGAACTCATGCAGGTAGGTTTCAACACTGCGTTCGCCTTGCGACAGCCTTTGGAACTCATTTTCCATGGCAATGCGTTGTGCCTCCGGTAGGTGCTTTCCCAGAAATATTAGCGAAAACTCCTCGATCAACACTTATGTTAACGGCCGACCTGCTAAGTGGATTACTTCCATCTTATCCCACCATAAACGAGCCTCTCCTTCGAGTAAGAAGGTGGCTAAGGTGACCTTCTGATCCTCCTTCGTCTGTATTGCCGTCATTATCCGCTTGACGCGCTATAACCAATCCTCCGCCTGCGTGGGAGATCCCATGCCCGTAGACGTCGGCGGATTGAAACTCATGAACTGCTTTAATTGTCTCTCAGCTGCTCGAGGATCCACAGTCGTAACAGGTTCTGGCCTCGCCGCAACCTATTCTGTCCTCAATGCCCTTGCGCCTGCCCAGTAGGCTATGCTTGAATCATCGCAAACAGGGCCTCAACAACTAATGGAACATTTTTCGCATAAGGGGGAGGTGTAGGCACCTCAGCTGGTGTCATTCTCTCATCCGAACGCTGAGGCTCTCACTGCCCAGCACCACTTCTATTCACCTATAGGTGGACAAGAGACGCACATTAGCGACCTCACACAAGCAATCACAACAAAATAGGAACACGCAGTTTCCTCAAACACATGTATTTGCATTCCTAAAGTGGACATTCATGAGTTCATTAGTGTTCACGCGGTTCGCACGTACACGTGCTCGCCACCCCACAAAAGAATTCGACCACGAATTCGAAAGGGAAAGACCGAGACAGCTCTGATACCAAAAATGTAACGACTCCATCCGTTCAATAGTATATAATAGAAGGTCCGGTCGGGACCCCACACCATATACCACAAAATAGTCGGCGAAGTCACGGAGTGATACCAGAGTTGCACATCCTAACTCATAGCATTCTAGCTCAGAGTTCATAGTGGCAAGCATAAGGCACTCGACATCCAAAGCATCGTCAGTATACTTCTTATAAGTATCCTTCTCAGCACGGGAAGAGTTCCCGGTCGGCACCTCGGGGGCTTCTTCTTCCAAGACATAGAGCTTTCGCTCTTGCCTGAGAACAATTCTCAGGTTCCTGTACCAGTCCATGTAATTTGTCCCATTGAGCTTGTCCTTCTCAAGGATGGCTCTTAGAGGAAGCCACCTGTCAAGCTAAGATGAATTCACAATGTATTTGATGAAACATCTTAAGTTGTACTTGCAGCTCCTCCACGCTAAGTGCACACCAATGTCAGGGTGCAGTAGGTCAATATACACGGGTCTGCAAGACGTAATCCCTCATTGAGCAGATCAGTGTGTTGGCCTACGTGTACTCTCTCTATTGGAGTGCACTTACTTTCAAGTACAGGGCCGTTCATATGCAAGAGAAGACAAGGAGCATGGATGGGTCAAGGAGCAGCTCCAGGGTGGAAGACGAAAATTCGTCCAAGGAAAATTCGACGAGAATCACCAAGTGATTCTCGCCGATTCGACGAGAATCACTAGTGATTCTCGCCGAATCGACGAGAATCATTAGTGATTCTCGCCGACTCCTTCTGGCTACCTCAAAACGGTGCCAAGTAAGATTCGGCGAGAATCACGAACCAGTGGTTAAGCAGATCATGGATACCAAGTGAAAATCGCTGAGAATCAATAAGTGATTCGTCGAGAATCACTTGGTGATTCTCGCCGATTCGTCGAGAATCACCTGCGATTCTCGCCGATTTTCACTTAGCGTTTTCTCGGGAAGTTCCTGAACCGGATTCTACAGCTGTCAATTTTCTGGACCGGGATTTAGGGATTTCTATTGTGGGTCCCACAAACGGTCATATTGGAGTTATCTACAGTATATATATTCGGGTATTTTGAACAGTAAAACAGAGAGAAATAAACCGAGCCGCGACGTAACCCTAAAACCGCGATTCCTCTCCGCCACCGCCGTCGCGCTCGGGAACGTAGGTCTGCGTCAACAATCGGGAATCCTTCGTGATCTCCGGCGACAGAAGCTTAGCAAAGCTTGAGTCTCACGTGTCTATCCAGAGATCTCTTGTCTCTCGATTTGTTGACCGGGAAAATCTCCCCCGTCCGAATCGATCGAGACGACCGATCCTCGTGTGACCGTTGGAAGACCAAGCTAGCTTCGCTACGAAGTTTGGATCTCCAAGTTCAGCAGCCGCTCATCATCACAGCCGCCGATCCCGAAGCTAGCCGCCGCCGGTTCCGGGGAGATCCTCTCCAAGAGAGACCAAGGTTGTAGACTCTTCGTTGACTTCACGAACACGTCGTCGAACGAAGAGGAACACCGTAGTCTCCGAAAGAAGTTTGTATCTCGTATACATTCTATATTTACTTTTGTTGTAAAGGAACTTTTATTCCGTGTTGTAAGGGTTGGGTGCAACCCGTTTTGTGGGAGTGTTGACTCTCACGTGTGGAAGGGTTCCTTCCGGTAGTGCAGGGCTTGGATTTCAATCCCGTTGGAGAAGTGACCGAGTCATCCCTTGTTGGGGAGATAGGTCGAAGGGGGAAAGTGGATGTACCCAAGTCGGGGAACCACTATAAATTGCTTGTGTATTCTGTGTGCTGTACTTTTTATTTTTATTGTGCAGGTACGTTCGTAAATTCCGCAAAAGCGCTACTCATCACCTATTCCCCCCCCCCCCATAGGTGCACATAGCTGACACTAGGTGGACTTTTAAGTGGTATCAAAGCGAGGTTACTCATCAAAAAGGTTAACACCTTGAGTAGAATCCTGCCACCAGTGTCAGAAGCATGGATCTGGATTATGAAATACCGCCACTCAAACTCCCCGCATGCACAAAGGATTATTATCCCATCTGGGAAATGAGGGTGTCATTTCACCTTGATGCTATCGATCCTCGAGCATCCTTCATCCTGGAAGAGGGTCCGTTTATTCCCATGAAGACCTTCGACTCTGGGATCCAAGTGCCCATGGGCATTGCTGAGATGTCAGAGACGGAACTATCACTATTTCACTTGGACGAGAGGATTCATCAAATTATCATGGATATCTGGTCTGGAGCCTCTCGCTCTAGATTGGAAAAATGTAGAACGGCTAAATCTCTGTGGATGATGATCTCTGAGCTGATGGGGGGGTCAGAGAAAGCTGGAATATGCTGTCAATCAGAGGATGAAGCGTATGTGTGGGTCCTCACTTCTGAAGATGAAGGCAAGGATCCCTCGGACTACATCAGAGCTCCAGTGTCCGTGTCAGAGACTGAAGAGGACAGTGAGGAAAGCAGCTCTGATGTGGATGAAACAATAGTCACTGGATCTAATGACAATAACACAGAGGTGCAGGTAACTTCTTCATCCTGCCCCGTATCTCTTGAAATTTCTGAAGACAGGAACTGCCCTCCTTCAGAAAATGTTGAGTCCCTGAAGAGAGCCCTTCAGTCAAGCAATCTACTTGCTGAGGAGCAAGCTCAAGAGATTGCTCGACTGGAGGTCTTGTTGGTTCTCCAATTGGCGTCCAACAAGGCCAAGGACTCTAAGATCTCAGCTCTAGAGAGTAGTCTGGAGAATGAGAAAAGAATAGTATCAAACTTCTCCAAGGTTGATGCCATTAAGAGAAAGCAAGAAAACGGGTGGATCTCCCGGATTATCAATTCGTGGAGAAATGGGGAAACGGTATTTCGACCCCCCACTCCAAGCAGGAAGGTAACTCATCATGCCTTCAGGGATGACCACAGGCATAGTCGTGGTCACTGCAAGGGTGATCTGTCCCCATGTGGAGACACCCGGAGTGCAAGGGCCGGCGTGGCCACCCACGAGAGAATACCTAAGGCTCATTCTGAGCCCTTTGTATTCACTGCCACTGCCACAACACAGTGTGGATCTGCATGTCCCAGCTCACAGAAGACTTCTCACCACTCGAGGACACGGGATAGAGAGGATAGAAGCCATGATGTCAGGTTCCATGGGGCCTCTGTAAGGGAGATGCCTGAAAGAATGGCACCACCTTCCCGGCCTCATAACGCTCACAACATGCATTCTTTCCACCCTTCCACGTGTCACGATGGAAGAGGAATTTTTGTGACAAGATCATGCCCTATCCCGTTTATACCTAGGACTATGACCACATCAGTCACTAGATCAGGTCGGAAACGGCGATACAACATTCACCCATGTTGGTACTGTGGCAAAGTGGGACACTTTGCCATCGACTGTTGGCACAACCCCTCTATGCCCACGGCAAGGGCTTATCCACATTCTCGGGACAGAGGTAGTCTTCCAGACAGGTTTTCTGAAGGAAGGCAGTTGCGTGCTTATGCTAACAGGAACCTAGGACCCAATATGATTTGGGTTCCTAAGGTAAAGTAATTCTTTCTTGCAGGGTAGTCTAGGTCCCCGTGAATATGATGGGAACTAGACAGTAGGTGGCTCAAGACTAAATTGAAACAAGCGTCTGCAATAACAGATGTGCTATCTGTTTGAGCATACTCACATTGAGCCTCTAATGTGTTCTACCTGTGGGACTAAGACGATGACTCTCAAAATCCCAGGTAATTTTGATCAGTTCAAGGACTTGCGTCATATTGCATCCTCATATAAATATATATTTCTATCCATGTGTATATTTATACTTATGCTTATACATGTATGTGTGCATCTCTAAGGATAGGTTAACTCGATGCATGCAAACCTTTGCACATCAATAAAGGGTTAACGAAGATATGTCATCGTGAATCTCGAGAACTCACAATTGACATCAAGAAGTTTTTGGAAAAGCCTCGTTCAAATCCAAATAGATTGACTTTAAAATATACATGTATTTATCATCTTTATATTGACTTGACATCAGAAAATTTCAAAAATATTGCAAGCTTCTCAACGTGAAAATTTCTAGTCAAGAGACCTCTCAATTTCGAATTAGACAAATGGTATCAGAAACCGAATAAACAAATCTCCTGTCAGACAAATCCCGCCGACCCTTCGCATTCTTCACGAATCTCGCCGAATTAGTCAAATCCCGCCAACCCTTCGCCTTCTTCACGACTCCCGCCTCACATCGCAGCAAATATCCTGCAAGAGTTCTTCCGCAGACTTGCCGAAACCCGCAAGAGCTTTCCCGACGACCCGCAGTAAGCTCCTCGCATACGCCAAACATCAACGTGAAAATTTCTAGCAAGCTCCCGCCGACTCTCCTCCTCTGGACACTCGCCGAGGGGCCACTAATCGCCGCAAGGGACACTTACCGGAAGGACACCTCGCCGACTCCTGCTGGAAAGCTCGCCTCCATCAAAGGTTTCCCGCAAGCATCCCGCCGAAGCCTTCACCGACGAACTCTTCAAGTTTCGATTTCTCTCCGCTCGAACCAACTCACCGTCTTCACCGCTAGGTATCCCCTCACCCTCACTTGGACGTGATCACTAGTATCACTTATTTTTTTTTTATTTTTGATTAAGCGATGAATAGGGCTTCTCTCTCTAGATCTACGATGGCTCCACGGACAACTGCTGGGTTGATCTCTGGTTGCGAGCTGGTTCGAACTAGGTTTTCTCACGCCTCGGATGAATTCCGCAATATCATTCTGATGCTGGAAGAGGCTGGGCTAACCTTCGTCTTGGAGCACCCTTGCAAAGTTTTGGACAAAGAGGTACTGGAGTTCTTCGCCACCGCAAGACTCCGAAAAGGCGACTCACTAATCAAAAGCAAGGTGGCTGGGGCAAAGGTTAAGCTGTCTGCCAGCAAGCTGACTCGTTACCTGCAGCTTTCTAGCTCGGAGCAGGAGGACTATCTGGAGGACGAGGAAAAAAACAGAACTCTCTTATTCTGCGGTCTCCAACGAGGAACTCGATCAATAAAGAGGAAGGATATGAATGAAGAAGGGAAGCTCCTGTCCGACATTATTGGAAAGGTGCTCATCTGCAAGCCAGGCTCTCATGACCATATCTCAGGGGATATGTTCAAGATCCTGATAGCCGTCGTCTGCCGCAAGAGGTTTAATTGGGGGGAGTTGCTGTTTGAGAAGATCAAGGACACCTTGGGCTCTCCAAGTTTTGGCCGCATCCTAAGTCTATATCTAGACCAGCTAAATGGAGACAAATTCGACATGAGTAAGGGTGTCCCTCTCCACTACTTGAAGAAGATGGACACAAGTGTGTTTGATCGATGGGAGAGGCGTATTGGGCAGACTGCAGTGGAAGAGCAACAGGGAGTATCTCCAGCAGTAACCCCCGGTGAAACTCCTGACACCCTGACTGCAGGAATCGAGGGGGAGCCTCTACCCCCTCATACTGAGGTAATATCTGACATCTCCCAGGTGGCCAGGGATGCGGTGGCCGAAATTCATGAAGTAAGTGAACCTGAGCTGGAGGATGAGGAGGTCCTGAACAGAAACACTCAAGGAACCAAAGCTGATACACAGGGGACTGCTGACCAAGAGTTAGAAGAGGATGCTGCTGCTATAGATGATTTCTTGGATGATGACGGAGAGGACGATGAGAATGAGGGACATGAAGTATTGGAGTGTCCGGATCTTGTTGAACCTCCATCTGAAAAGAATGCTCCAGTGGAGGGGGAGTCAGATAAATCTCCAGAGGCAGCCAGCATTCCTCCATTAGAGACTGTGATTGTATCCAGCTCTACAGATGCGTCTGCTGAAATGCAAGGCCCACAAGTGCCTCCTGCTATTCCGTTACGAGATGAGCTAGCCACTCACACTGTCAATATCATTCAGGGCATTGTGAATGAACTTAAAGCCTCCTTTGATGAAGGTCAGAATAAACTGCTGAACAGGATTAAGACTTCTGAAAATCTGATGCTCAATAATATGGTGGAAATCAACCATAAAACTGGACGTGATGGAGAAGAAATTTGAAGAGAAGTATACCCGGCGGCCGGCGAAGCTGTCACACTCCTAATGGCCGGTTTGAAAAAGAATACTGATACTCTTGCCGTCGTCAATCAGAATGCACATGTTGTAGCCAACAACATTCAGAAGTTTGACGGTAATTATGGTAACTCTATAACGCCAATCAGCAAGCCTTAGTCTCTGAATTCTCCAAGACCACCAAGCATATTGATGACTCCCTGCACTCATATGCAAACTGCATCGCTGTCGAAGCCAAAAAGGGGGAGAAAGAGTATATAGCTAAGTTGGCCGAGCTTCAAGAAAGCATGAGCACACACTTCGCACAATCAAGCAAATATGTCTATGAGAGCTGCTGGTGGATGCTCCAACAGGCGTTAGGTACGTTAGGCGTCGTTCTGCCTGACAATCCTGCAGGTATTCATGTTCCTGAGACATCTACGGCCTGCTGAGGGAGTGTGTGCTGCTGAGGACTAAGTACAAGTGTTGCAGATGTTCCCACAAATGACGCTGATGCTAGGGCTCTCTCCAAAGCTAAACTGAGGAGCATGTTTGACCAAGAGGCCTTAGCAAAAGCCAGGGGAAAAGAGAAAAGTTCAGGAAGGGACCTCCAAGGAGACTCTAGCTGAGAAGAGAATCAGAATGAGTGAGGAGAGATGTACGAAACGAAAGGTGGAGTCCAGTTTCAAGGAACATCATCTTAGACACCTTCTGGCTGCAAGAAAGAGGAGAGATCAATCGAAACGAAGTATATAGCCAGTATGAGTGGGAAACGCACAAACGTTTGAAGCGAAACGCAACATCTTTTTCAGAAAACAACAAGGATGCAGATAAAGTTCCTCCTCCTAGGTATTACCCGAAGCCCAAAGAATACAGTGGAGAGGCAAAGCAAGAAGTACTTGGCTCAAAATCCTAAGGGTGACTTAGCTAAGGAAAAATAGTCAAAAACTTATAGCTTGTCACTTTGTCTTAAGAAACCATTTAATGATTATTGTTATCATATAAACAATTCTGAGATTATATGTGTATATATTTATATTGGTATATATATTAGAATTTGTGAATGACTCAAGTCCTGATCTGTTTGCTCATACTCTCTTGTGCTGCATGTTAAATTTCTGAATGCTATGTTTATTATTTGATAGGTGTTATTCATCTTAGCTAGTAGGGTTTTGCTTCGTCAAATAGGGGGTAAGATTGTTGGGTATTGTATCCACAATTACCTGGATTTGAGGAAGCCACCTGTCAAGCTAAGATGAATTCACAATGTATTTGATGAAACATCTTAAGTTGTACTTGCAGCTCCTCCACGCTAAGTGCACACCAATGTCAGGGTGCAGTAGGTCAATATACACGGGTCTGCAAGACGTAATCCCTGTTGAGCAGATCAGTGTGTTGGCCTACGTGTACTCTCTCTATTGGAGTGCACTTACTTTCAAGTACAGGGCCGTTCATATGCAAGAGAAGACAAGGAGCATGGATGGGTCAAGGAGCAGCTCCAGGGTGGAAGACGAAAATTCGTCCAAGGAAAATTCGACGAGAATCACCAAGTGATTCTCGCCGATTCGACGCGAGAATCACTAGTGATTCTCGCCGAATCGACGAGAATCATTAGTGATTCTCGCCGACTCCTTCTGGCTACCTCAAAACGGTGCCAAGTAAGATTCGGCGAGAATCACTAGTGATTCTCGCCGAACCAGTGGTTAAGCAGATCATGGATACCAAGTGAAAATCGTGAGAATCAATAAGTGATTCGTCGAGAATCACTTGGTGATTCTCGCCGATTCATCGAGAATCACCTGCGATTCTCGCCGATTTTCACTTAGCGTTTTCTCGGGAAGTTTCCTGAACCGGATTCTACAGCTGTCAATTTTCTGGACCGGGATTTAGGGATTTCTATTGTGGGTCCCACAAACGGTCATATTGGAGTTATCTACAGTATATATATTCGGGTATTTTGAACAGTAAAACAGAAAGAAAGAAGAAACCGAGCAGCGACGTAACCCTAAAACCGCGATTCCTCTCCGCCGCCGCCGTCGCGCTCGGAACGTAGGTCGCCGTCAACAATCGGGAATCTTCGTGATCTCCGGCGATAGAAGCTTAGCAAAGCTTGAGTCTCACGTGTCTATCAGAGATCTCATGTCTCTCGATTTGTTGACCGGGAAAACTCCCCCGTCCGAATCGATCGAGACGACCCGTCCTCGTGTGACCGTTGGAAGACCAAGCTAGCTTGCTACGAAGTTTGGATCTCCAAGTTCACCAGCCGCTCATCACACGCCGCCGATCCCGAAGCTAGCCGCCGCTCGGTTGCCGCCGCGTTCCGGGGAGATCCTCTCCAAGAGAGACCAAGGTTGTAGACTCTTCGTTGACTTCACGAACACGTCGTCGAACGAAGAGGAACACCGTAGTCTCCGAAAGAAGTTTGTATCTCGTATACATTCTATATTTACTTTTGTTGTAAAGGAACTTTTATTCCGTGTTGTAAGGGTTGGGTGCAACCCGTTTTGTGGGAGTGTGACTCTCACGTGTGGAAGGGTTCCTTCCGGTAGTGCAGGGATTGGATTTCAATCCCGTTGGAGAAGTGACCGAGTCGTCCCTTGTTGGGGAGATAGGTCGAAGGGGGAAAGTGGATGTACCCAAGTCGGGGTAACCACTATAAATTGCTGTGTATTCTGTGGCTGTGCTTTTTATTTTTATTGTGCAGGTACGTTCGTAAATTCCGCAAAAGCGCTACTCGTCACCTATTCCCCCCCCCCCCATAGGTGCACATAGCTGACACTAGGTGGACTTTCAGGTTCTCCAGCACCTGCACAGGGAACAAGCCCACCCAACGGTGGTAAACACGCAATGGTCAGCATTCAGTTGACCAAATTATAACGACCCTACCCCTTTCTCGGGGCAGTGGCATTTCTTCCCTGCATGCATAGCAAGTCATATGCATATATATATATCATCACATATTATGCACTTACACACAAACAGTCCATCACAATCACCAGCCACGCGGCCCGACGATCTGTGCACTCAGGGCACATTTGGTATACCGGAGAACCAAGGTCCCACCACCGTATCAGGGCCGAAACCCAACGGCAAAAGTTGAGCATTTACTCCATAGCGTGTAGCCGTAGATTTTAGTCTTAATGACCCGATTATTAGCCCGTAGCCCCCATGGTGTCATGGCGCGCAGGCATAAGACTGTCGTTATGTGCTCCAACAGACCATACTTTCAGGTCTCCCGTCGGACGGACATAATACAGGTCGTATCAGCCACCCCCTATTGCTCAAGTCGCCTTGCCATCACAGAGTACAGCGTACCGCGGCTATCAAAAAGGCACTGGTCGGCTTCACCTTACCGTTTGGCATCAAGTCGTAAGAGCTCTTCCAGCTCATACATAGCCACCATGTCCTCGCAGGACTGGCTTCACACAATCACAGGTTAGCTAGGTGCCACGCTCAGTGGTAGTGACAGAACTCATTTTCCATCCCTAGCTCGAACCAGTATTTGGGTTATTTCCTAGCGTGCACACAGTACTTCCTGCTACTACCCTTCACAGCATAACCCATCAGCATCACAAATATCAAGGGTATTTTCCTGGATCTTCACTCCAGGACTTCCTGCTACTGCCCTTCACAGGTACAACCCCTGAACATCAAGCATTACAAGGGTATTTCCTGGACTTCTAGTCCAGTACTTCCTGTTACTACCCTTCACAGGTACAACCCATTCCACACACAGCATTATACGGGTATTTCCTGGACTACCACTCCAGTACTTCCTGCTACTTCCCTTCACAGGATTAACTCATCGACTCCTAAGATACATGTTTCATCACGGAGTCTTCTCCGGTACGTATATATAACATCACCAATCCAGACCAACCTGTCTAGATGGGCTTCACACAGCATGTCTATGTCCGTACTCCATTTCTGGATTTATATGCCAAATGATTGGGGATTCCATGAATCAACCCAGGGACTCCGTAACAAGCCCCCTCTGGTGGGGGAATCCTATGCACATGCCAAAAAGGAAGCTTCACATGGCTAGGAAGAAACATAGTTACCCTTAACGATCGCTTCGGATCCATGTACTTTTAGCCGACGCGTGGAAAGGATCGCACCGGCTTTGCCCCACAATGCTAGCCTCGGATTTCTCAATAGGAACTCCGCAGCTCCACCAATGGCCGACTCCTCTCCTCCTCCTCCTCCTCCTCTTCCTTCTTCCTCTCGTCTCTCTCATCTCCTCTCTCTCCTCTTCTCACTCTCTCTACTTTAGGTGTTAGAAAGATGATGGTCCAAATCAAATGAGGACTTCTTTCTCATCCTCGGCCTTAAGGAAGCAGGAGAGACCTGAGCCATTAGATCCCGGCTGAGAAATGGACGGCCATGATTTGCCACAAAAGGCTAAATTTTGCCTGACACGACCTGTGACACGCCGTGTCACAGGCCGTGTACCTTAAGCGGCACACAACCGACTCACCCAAACCAGTACATGCCCAATTGACACGCCGTGTCACGGGCTGTGTCACCTGACATGCTTCAGACACGCCCACGTCTGTGGTCGTGTACTTCAGGCTGCACAAAATGAAATCAACCCGAGCGGAACACGGCCAGTGACATGCCCATGTCACAGGCCATGTACCCCAAGACACGGTCATGTCCTGCCCGTATTCACCAGGCCTCAAATGCCCTGGGCCCGTCCAGTAAAGGATGTGATCTGTGACACGCCCATGTCACAGGCCGTGTGTCCATACACGGCAACAAACACGCCTCTATTTAACTTCGTCGAACGAAGTTCGTCGAGCAGAGGAGCACACGGCCTCTGACACGCCCGTGTCAGAGGGCGTGTGCCCTCATTTTTCGCAAAACGGATTTTTATCGAACACTCGCCGGCTGCTCACCCAAGCAGGACATGCTCTGGGACACGCCCATATCCCAGGCTGTGTCACCCAACTCTTTCCCAATCCTAGGATTTGGGGGGTTACACTCTGCTAGCTCTTCTGGGGCCATCTGTATGGTGCTCGAGAACAGTCCTATCCCCTGGCACCAATTGGATGCGGAAATCTACGTCTTTAGTCAGAGGTAATCCCGAAAATTTCTCCAGGAATACGTCGGAGAAATCCCAAACCACCGGGATATCAACAATAGAATCTTCTGCGCCCTCCATCTCAAACCAAATCAAGTATACCTCGTCTCCTTACTCATAGGCCTTGATAGCCTGCACGAATGTTAATAAGGTATGGTGATAGGTCTAATACCCTCGATGATAATGTCGGATCCCATGTCGTAAGGTGATCCTTCGTGACAGGCAATCGATTCGGGAATAGTTCCAATGCAACCAAGTCATGCCCAAGATCAGATCGAAGTCTAGTAATCTCAAAATTGTCGATGGCGCTTCAAATGTCTTTCCTCCAATTTCTGCATCCAGGTTACAAATGGCAATGATAGAAGCTCTGATCCATCTGGTAAACGTACCCTCCTGGTTACGCCGGTGAATCGGTCTATGCCTGCTAGTCCTTCCAAGAAGGCTTCAGAAACGAACGAGTGGGAAGCACCCGTATCGAATAAGGTAGGAGCAGGCTTGCCACTGACAAATACTATGCTTGAGATTTGGTTTGAGTTAAATTGGGATTGTTTTTCTACGAGGTCGAAGTACTAAAATTGAAATTTTAAATTTATAATAGCATTTAAATACCTATAATGACCTCCTCGGGGTTCCTCGGATCGGCGAGATAAAAAACATACATCTGCTCCTATCCTCGACCTCTACCATAAATTCCTCGACCTCAGTGTCGACCTCATCCTCGGCCTTAGACCTGCTATGCTAGAGGGGCTGCTGGTGGTGGAGGAGGATGTAACACCTCCCCTATAATGACCGTATAATATGGGTCCGGCCGGTGCCCCACAACATACAGGGCTATCGCCGGTACCTATATCAAATCACCGGTCGGTGGCCACGGTCCTCCTATCTCATTTGGTCATGTATCTGCAGTGGTGGGGGAGCTAGTTATAACACCCCCTATCTATCACATAGCATATATCAGTAGGTCCGGCCGGGGCTCGACGTCATATACCACAGACAGACCGGAGGTTACTCAATGGAAACCATCTAACTAAGAATCAACGTCCTACACAGTGTGCATTCTAGCGAAAGCAATTTAAAAGTTGCAATAAAATAGAACCCAGCCAAAAGCATGAATGTCCACTAAACAAACCCAGAAGGAATGAACGTACAATACACCAGTACTTAGTCTTATGGCCTTACAATAGTTTACTCAAATTAAAGTGTTTTCCAAACCTCGGCACGTAGGCCGGTCACATATGAATAATAAAAGTAAACATTTATTTTTAGGCCTTCGAGGGCCGGCTCAACAACATGGTCTTTTGCCCGCTATTTACCACTTGGCTCCGCAGCACTTGCAAGAAATAATCCACCGCAATGGTGGCAAACAAAAGCAACGGTCAGCTATGCTGACCAAATTATAATGCCCCGCCCCCAAACTTGGGGCGGCTATGCTCCTTCCCTGCACTTTGTTAGCATAACCAAGCAGTATAGTGTAAAAACACTTCATCACAGGCATGGGCATGCACGACCACACACCCCGTGCTCTCAGGACACATTCACGGTGAACACGGTCAAAGTCCGCTGACTCACCACCACCCCCTAGGCGGCAATATCTCGTGAGTATTATGATCTTTCTAGCCAATTCCTAAGACCCTCTATCTATGCCAACGGCAAGTACCAAGTACCTTTAGGTCGCTTTAACCGAACGACATAGAGCGGGTACGGTTCCGCCTAACCCATTGCTCACAGCGCCCTGTCACCTTAAGACATGGGCGCGGGTCAAACTTCCCCGAGTCCCATTCTGATCACACACTTCACATAACCCAGTTATGTGCAATTGGCTCTCAGGCCACCATGTTGGCAGAATCACACATCTGCCTAGTTTTCCGGGTGCACCTTGGAGTTAGTCCCCAAGGCTCCTTGTTGAATCTACCGCGTAGAAAACCTGAAAAACAAACATCTGCATGGACTCTTCTCAGGCCATTCATGCAATGCAACATCATCGATCCAGACCAACTAATCCAGGTAGGCTTCACACATCATGCATATGTCCGTTTCTCGATTACGGACTCTATATGCTAAACAACGGGGACTATTCATGTCTACCCAAAGGAACACCTCACACTCACCACAAACTCACGAGAGCGGGCTTCCTATGCAAAGGAAAAGAGGACTTCAGATGTCCTAGGATGAGAATCGTTACCCTAGCATTCCTCTTTGGTGCCATGGAAATCTATGCGGATGAAAAGCACCGCAATGTCCTTGCCTCCATAGATCCGAAGTCGGCTTGCGATTTGGGGCTCCGAAGCTCTGTCGGCGGCCAGATCTCTCTTCCTTCTTCTTCCTTGCTCTCCCCTCTCTCTAGAACTTTAGAAAGAGAATAACCCAAAGATAATGAGGGTTTTCAACCCTTTTCCCGGGTATAACACAGCAGGAACAGCCCTGAACCGTTGGATCCCGAAATAAGGAAACGGACGGCCACGATTCGGGCTTGAAATTCAAAACCTGGCTGAACACGGCTTGTGACATGCCCGTGTCTAAGGTCGTGTGCCCCATTTGACACCGAAACCATCGCATCCCGAAAAGTACACGGGCTCTCGACATGCCCTTGTCTGACTCGACATGCCTGTGTCATCCAGTACATGGCCATGTAGCGGGCCATGTTCCTCCATCGACATAGGACCAACACCAACCTGTGAAGAACACGGGTATTGGACAGGCCCGTGTCCCAAATGACATGACCGTGTCATTCCCGAACATGCTTGGGCTCCAGGCCATGTTTCACCCTAGACACAACTCGGCCAACCACCCGAGTAGGACACGGCCTGGGACACGCCCGTGTCTCAGGCCGTGTTCGCTGCTCGACGATCGTCGACTGAAATTCGTCGACCATACGGCCATCGTCGAACCCGAGCATGACACGCCCCTGGGACACGCCCGTGTCCCAGGCCGTGTGACCCCTACCAAATTCCAAACTTGGCTCAAAACACCTCCCGTCGCTCTTTTGAGTTTCGGGGCGTTATAACTCTCTCCCTCTTAAAAGAATTTCATCCCGAAATTACATAAAGGAAAGAGAAAAACAAAACTTAAACGTTACCTGAGCGTAATAACTCCAGGTACTCCTCAAACATGGTCTTCTCTCCCTCCCACAAGAGCTCCTCCCGAATGCAGTTGTCCTAACGGACCTTGACCATTCTGATCTCTATGTTACGCAACCGCTTGACTTCCGAGTCCTCAATACGAACGGGCTTGACCTTCGTTGTCAACCCATTATTGACCGGCACTTGATCGACCACAATCACTTACGAAGGCTCGTGCACCAACTTCCGCAGCACAGATATGTGGAATACATCGTGTAGACCACTTAGTTCCACTGAAAGCCTCAATCGACAAGCTTCTTCGCCAATCCGCTCCAAAACCTCAAATGGTCCAAGGTATCTCGGGCTTAGCTTCTTCAAGCACCATACCCGCGAGACACCCTTAAACAGCTTGATCTTCAAGTACACCCAGTCGCCGACAGCGATCTCCAAGTTCCTATGCTTGGCATTATGGTACTTAGCCTGGCGATCCTCAGTGATCAGCAATCTCTCTCGAATCGTTCGAACCAACAATGCTGCATCTTCCACCTCTTGTCGCTTGTACAACTTTGACTCACCTGTTTCCAACTAAGACAACGGCGTGCGACATCTTCTACCATAAAGGGCCTCGAAGGGCGCAATTTTAATGCTCGCCTGGTAGTTATTGTTGTAAGAGAATTCCACCAAGTATAGGTGTTCTTCCCACCGCTTCCCGAAATCCAGAACGCACATGCGAAGCATGTCTTCCATCGTCCTATTGACCCTCTCGGTCTGACCATCCGTCTGCGGATGAAAGGCTGTGCTGAAACTCAGCTTTGTTCCCAACATCTGCTGCACCAACCTCCAATCATTGGACGTGAACCGCCCATCTCGGTCACTAACGATGCTGCGGGGCACAACGTGAAGCCGTACAATATTATCCACATATAATTTCGCCAATTTTTCAATAGAACCATCCTTCCTATGCAGAATGAAGTGCAACACTTTTGTCAAACAATCTACGACCACCCAGATGGTGTCGTTTCCCTTCTGTGACCTTGGCAAACCGTGCACAAAGTCTATAGTTATGTCGTCGAACTTCCACTCCATAATAGGCAAGGACTTCAAGAAACCTCCAGGCTTTTGGCATTTTGCCTTCACCAAGGCGCATGTTTGACACTTCGCCATATAGAGTACCATATCCTTCTTAAGCCCTGGCCACCAGAACAATTTCTTCACATCGTGGCACATCTTCGTGCTCCCTAGGTGAATCAAGTACTTGGCATGATGCGCCTCGTACAACAATTCCACCCGCAATATGCCCACATTCGGGATGCACAGACGACTGTCCTTCCATAGCAATCCATCCTCAACAACAAATTGGGAATTTGAGTCATCCAAAGCATTAACCATGATTTGCTTCATGCGGCCATCCATATCCAGAGCCTGCTGAATCCGATCAGTCAGGTCACACTGAACTTCTGTCCAGTTCAATAGCGCTTCGGCTGTAATGCCCCGAAACTCAAAAGAGCGACGGGAGACGTTTTTGGCCAGAGTTGGAATCTGGCAGTAGGCACACGGCCTGGGACATGGGCGTGTCCCAGGGCATGTCAGGCTGGAGTCGATGACTTGGACGTGAAGTCGACATTTTGCACTCGACGAAGTGTCGAGACAGGGCACACGGCCTGAGACACGGGCGTGTCTCAGGGCGTTTCGAGCCCGTGTCGACAACTGGCCCGGGGTGACGACATTTTCGCTCGACGATGTGTCAAGACAAGGCACACGGCCTAGGACATGGGCGTGTCCAAGGCCGTGTCGGGTGATCGACGAACTTCACTCGATGAAGTGTCGAGACCATGAACACAGCCTAGAGCCCAGGCGTGTTCGAGTGGATACGGGTTAGGACACGGGCGTGTCCAAGAACCCGTGTGAGTCTCGGGTTGTTTTCGGGCTGTGTCGATGGAGGCACACGGCCGGCCACACGGCCGTGTCAGTTGGAACACGGGCGTGTAAGGTAGAACACGCGCGTGTCGGATGCCCGTGTGTTGTTCCAGGCACGTCGATTTTGACGGCGAATGGGGGACACGGCCCTGGACACGGGCGTGTACCAGGCCGTGTTCGGTCCAGATTGTACATTTCAGGCCCGAATCAAGGCCGTTCGTTTCTTTAATTTGGGATCCAACGGTTGGGGGTTGTTCCTACTGGGATATACCCAGGATTGGGCCTTTGAAACCCTCACTTTTACTTGAGTGGTTCTCTTTCTAAGTCAAGAGAGAGGTGAGAGCAAAGGAGGAAGAAGAAGCTAGATCCGGCCATTGGAGGAGCTTCGAAGCTCCAAATCGCGAGCCGACTTCGGATCCTCGGAGGCAAAGAGAGTGTGGTGCTTTTCATCCGCTTACTTTTCCATGGCACCAAAGAAGAACGCTAGGGTAACGATTCTCTTCTAGAGCATGTGAAGCTCTCTTTCTTTGCATAGGAAACCCGCTCTCGCGAGTTTGCGGTGAGTTGGAGTCGTTCCTTCGGGTAGATATGTAAAGTCCCCATTGTGTAGAGTCCGTAAGCGAGAACGGATATAGGCATGATGTGTGAAGCCTACCCGGACATGTTGGTATGGATCGGTGATGTTGCATCGCATAAATGCTAGAGAAGACTCCGTGTGATTGGTTGTTTTTCGGGTTTTCTACAGGGTAGATTGCAACAGGGAGTCTTGGGGATTAACCCTAAGGTGCACCCGGAAAACTGGGCGGATGCGTGATCTTGACAACTTCGAGGCCTGAGAGCCAACTTGAACATAACCGGGTTATGTGAAATGTGTGACGGAAATGGGACTCGGGAGAAGTTTGACCCGCGCATATGGCTTAAAATGTCGTTGCGATGTGAGCACGGGTTAGATGGAACCGTACCCGTTCTATGTCGTTCGGTTAAAGAGACCTAAGGGTACGTGGCACTTGTCATTGGCATAGATGAGGGTCTTCGGCGGCCTATGGCTTAAATTGTCGTGACCCATGCCGGGAAGACAAATAGCTCATATGTTTGGCCGTCAAAGTGGCGGTGGTGAGTCCGGAATGTCTATGGCTTGAATTGACGTGACATTGGCCGGTTCACTGAGAATGTGCCCTGAGTGCATGGGGTGTGTGGTCGTGCGAGCCTACGCCTGTGATGTTGTGACAATACTATATTGCTCGCTTATGCTAATGAAATGCAGGGAAGGAGCATCGCCGCCCCGAGTTGGGGGCGGGATCGTTATAATTTGGTCAGCATTGCTGACTGTTGCCTTGTTTTGCCACTGTGCGGTGGTTTGTTGCTTGCAGGTGTTGCTGGACCAAGCGGTCAATAGCGGGCTAAAGCCCAAATTGCGAAGCCGGCCCTCGAAGGCCTAATTGGAGTGTTTACTGCTTTTATTCATGTATGACCGGCTTGCGTGCCGTGGTTTGTAAAACATATAATATCAAGTAAACCATTTTGTAAGGCCTTAAGGCCTGTACTTGTGTATGTACAACATTCCTATTTGGTATTAGTGGACATTCATGCTTTTGTGCTGGGTTCTTTATTGCAACTTATTAAACTGCTTCCGCTAGAATTCTCTGTGTAAGACGTTATGATTGGTTGGATGGTTTCCATTGAGTAATCACCCGGTCTGTCTGTGGTATATGGCGTCGGGCCCCGGCCGGACCTACTGCTATATGTTATGTGACGGATAGGGGGTGTTATAATTTGGTATCAGACTACTAGTTTTTGTCGGGCTTAAAATGAATTCGTGGTCGAATTCTTTTTAAGGAGTGGTGAGCACATGTGTGTGCGTCATCATTATAACAGTAAAAGAACCCATGAATGTCCACTTAGAAATGAAAATACACGTGTTTGGGAAACCTGCGTGTTCCTATAATTGTCGTTTGCAATTTTATTTGGTCGCTTAACGGTGTTTTGTACCACTATAGGTGACCAGAAGTGGTGCTGGGCCGTCGGAATGTCGAGTTTCTGAGGCTACCAGTGCACCTACTGAAGCTCCTGCAACACCTCTATCGACTGAGACCATACGATTGGTGGCCGAAGCAGTGTTAGCCATGATTAATGCGCAGCCTGCAAGGAAAACGCAGCAGCCCGCTCCTGCGATGAAGCAGGTACCGCTGCAAGCGGATGAGCAGTGAAGAGTGGAGCAGGTGGTAGAGGAACCGGTGGTGCCAAGGAGGGCAACTAAGAGACAGCTCAAGCATGTCATGTGCTTTAATCCTCCGGTATTCTTAGGGTTGGGAACCCGATCTCAAGCTGAAGACTGGCTCTCCAGGGTGAAGAGAGTCATGACAGCAACGGAGACGGAGGAGTGGAAAATGACCACCATTGCTACGTTCCTTCTAGACGGTGAAGCGAGATTATGGTGGGAAGGATTGGAGCTGCATCATTTGAGAGGTAGACAACTTACAGATGTCCCGATGGAAGAGTTCTCGGGACTATTCTTGGCATGGTACCTCCCTTCTACTCAGAGGATTTCGATGGAGAACGAGTTCCTGAAGTTGGTACAAGGGGACAGTAGCGTGGATGAATATCTCCACGAGTTTACTCATTTAAGTCGATATGCTAGCTCCACCATTGCGGATGAGGAGCGTAAGATGAATCGATTCTACGAAGGGTTGAGAGATGAGTTGAGATTACTACTCTCGGGGCCGATGACGCAGGGTTTCTTAACCTTGGTCAACACGGCCCGATCCTTGGAGAAGGATATGAGGAATGTGCAAGCAAATAAAGGCTTGGGTGATAAGAAGTCTGAATTCAAGGTGCCGACTACTTCAAAGTCCGGCTATCAAAGGTTCTTTAAGAAGCACAGGACTTCGGGTTCAGCTCCTTCATCTGGTGCTTCTGGGGCAACTACGGGTCGAACCCCGGGTGCTTGTTTCACTTGTGGAAAGTCAGCGCACTTTGCCCGCGATTGTTGGAGCGGACGTCCCAAGTCCGAAAGGAAGCCAGGAGCGACTTATGAAGAGAAGGGCAAGGCGGTGGAGTCGACTGCGTCCCATTATGCTCCGGCCCAACCAATGGTGTACAATCTTGGCCAACAGGAGGCCATAAAATAGGCGGATGTGGTGACAGGTACGGTTTAATTTATAGCAAGTTAATTTCTTTAAATACTTGTTATGCACATGTTACCTTACCACTGCTTGTTTGGATTTGTTTTAATTTGTGAAAATCTGGCAAGAGCACTCTTTGATACGGGAGCTTCACACTCCTTCTTGTCCGAAGGATTTATATCACGCATCGAAGTCCCTTCTTCGATGGTGAAGGATAAGTTGGATGTGTTGTTTCCTAATGGGTGTTCGATGCGCGCGGATAGGATCTGCGATGTTAAGATTCGTATTGGGAATCAGGAGTTCGATCTGCAAGCGTCGTTACTTCTGTTGGTGGAGTTTGATGTTATATTTGGCATGGACTGGCTCTCGAAGCAGCAGGCCTATATTGATTGCGGTCGCAAGGAAATCAAGCTGGGAGAAAGTTGTGAGACGACATTTACGGGCTTAAAGGGATCGAGCAAGACGTTGATGTCTGCTCTTCAAGTGGTGAAGGCGGTTCGTGCCGGTTCAAAACTGTTCTTTACACTAGTGGAGGTTGCGAAGCTGAGGCCCGCGTTGGATTGCATTTCAGTGGTATCGGAGTACCCTGATGTGTTCCCTGCAGATCTTCCAAGAGCCCCGCCTCAGCAGGAGATAGATTTCACGATTGAGTTAGTGCTAGGTGCAAAGCATGTGTCACGCTCTCCATATCAACTAGCGCCTAAGGAAATGGCGGAGCTGAAAGTTCAACTGCAAGAGTTGTTGGACCAAGGGTATGTGCGCCCGAGTTCTTCGCCTTGGAGCGTGCCGGTCCTCTTTGTTAAGAATAAGGACAGAATCTTGATGCTATGTATTGATTATCGGGAGCTCAACAAGTTGACGGAAAAGAACAAGTACCCGATCCCCCGGATCGATGATATTTTTGATCAGTTGGTCGGGTCGACGGTGTACTCGAAGTTGGACCTTAAGTCCGGGTACTATCAACTGCCAATAAGGGAGAGTGATATCCCGAAGACAGCGTTCAGTACGAGATACGGGCATTATGAGTTTACGATCGTGCCGTTTGGGCTGACTAATGCGTCGTCAGTGTTCATGGATTTGATGAACAGGACCTTCAGGGAGTACTTGGACCATTTTGTGATCGTCTTCATCGATGATATTTTGGTGTACTCGCAGAGTGAGGAAGATCACTTCAATCATCTTCATTTGGTTTTGGAGACGCTAAGGAGGAATCAGTTGTATGCCAAGTTCTCGAAGTGCGAGTTTTGGTTATCCTCAGTGGCGTTCCTCGGTCATATAGTGAGTGTGGAAGGTATTGCAGTGGATCCAGCGAAGATTGTTGCGATACGGGAGTGGCCTGAGCTTGCTACGGTAGAGGAAGTCCGGAGCTTTCTGGGGCTTGCCGGCTATTATAGACGCTTCGTAGAGAACTTCTCGCGGATAGCGTTACCTCTCACTACTTTGACGAGGAAGGAGCAGAAGTTCGTTTGGACGCCGGAGTGCGCGCGAGCTTTTGAAGAGTTGAAATGTCGGTTGACCATGGCGCCTGTGCTGAGTTCTCCAATTGGGACCGAAGGTTATGAGATTTATAGCGGTGCTTCGGGCAGCGGTTTGGGTTGCGTGCTACTCCAACACGGAAGTGTGATAGCCTATGGCTCGAGACAGCTGAAAGTGCACGAGAGGAATTATTCGGTCCATGACTTGGAGCTAGCGGCCGTGATTTTTGCCTTGAAGCTGTGGAGACACTATTTGTACGGTGTGAAGATTGATATTTACACCGATCATAAGAGCCTGAAGTATCTGATTGATCAGAAGGATCTGAATATGCGGCAGCGTAGATGAATGGAGTTCCTGGGAGACTATACATTCAAGATCCATTACGTGTCAGGTAAAGGGAATGCGGTTGCAGACGCGTTGAGTCGTCGGGCCCCAGCTCAAGCCAATTGGCTGTCAATCCATGACGAGCGGTTGGTTCGGGAGATGGAGGCATTGGAGATTATTTGTCTGGATAAACAATCAGGTGCTGAAGCAGTACTGAATTGGACTGAAGTCCAATATGACCTGACTGATCGGATTCGATAGGCTTTAGAATTGGATGTTCATATGAAGCAGTTCATGATAGAGGCTCTGGATGGGTCAAATTCCCAATTCGTTGTGGAGGACGGATTGCTTTGGAAAGGTGGTCGTCTGTGCATCCCAAGTGTGGGCAATTTGTAGGTAGAATTGTTGTACGAGGCACACCATACTAAGTACTCAATTCACCCGGGGAGCATGAAGATGTACCGCGATGTAAAGAAATTGTTTTGGTGGCCGGGTTTGAAGAAAGATGTGGCGCTCTACGTGGCGAAGTGCCAAACTTGCGCCTTGGTGAAGGCAGAATGTCAAAAGCCGGGAGGATTTCTTAAGTCCATGCCTATTCCGGAGTGGAAATTCGATGACATCTCTATGGACTTTGTGCACGGTTTTTCAAGGTCGCAAAAGGGGAACGACGCCATCTGGGTGGTCATAGATCGGCTAATGAAGGTGTCGCATTTCATTCCGCATAGGAAGGATGATCCGGTGGAGAAGTTGGCAAAACTGTATGTGGATAACATTGTACGGCTTCACGGTGTGCCCCGTAGCATCGTGAGTGACCGAGATGGGCGGTTCACATCCAATGATTGGAGACTAGTGCAGCAAATGTTGGGAACAAAGTTGAAATTCAGCATAGCCTTCCATCCGCAAACGGATGGGCTGACCGAGAGGGTCAATAGAATCATGGAAGACATGCTTTGCATGTGTGTCTTGGACTTTGGAAAGCAATGGGAAGACCACCTTTATTTGGTGGAGTTTGCATACAACAATAGCTACCAGGCGAGTATTCAGATGGCGCCCTTCGAGGCCCTTTATGGTAGAAAATGTCGCACGCCGTTGTCTTGGCTAGAAATGGGTGAGACAAAGTTGTATAAGCGATTAGAAGTGGATAATGCTACTTCGTTGGTGCGTACCATTCGGGAGAGGTTGCTTATCACTCAGGACCGGCAAGCGAAGTACTATAATTCCAAGCATAGGAACGTGGAGTTCGCTGTGGGCGATTGGGTGTACTTAAATATCAAGCCGTTCAAGGGTGTCTCGCGGGTGCGGCGATTGAAAAAGCTAAGCCCAAGGTACCTTGGGCCGTTTGAGGTTCTGGAGCGGGGTGGTGAAGCAGCCTATCGGTTGAAGCTTTCAATGGAGCTAAGTGGTTTACATGATGTATTCCATATTTCGGTGCTACGGAAGGCGGTGCAAGAGCCATCGCAAGTGATCGCGGTTGATCAAGTGCCGATGGATAGTGGGCTGAAGACAAAAGTCAAGCCCATGCAGATTGAGGACTCGGAGGTCAATCGGCTACGCAATAAAGAGATCAGGATGGTCAAGGTATGATGGGACAATTGCGGTCGTGAGGAGCTCTCTTGGGAGCGAGAGCAGATTATGCTTGACGAGTATCCGGAGTTGTTCCTCTCAGGTACAATTTAATTTTGGTACTTGTCTTTCCTTTATATAATTTCGTGGACGAAATTCTTTTAAGAGGGGGAGAGTTGTAATGCCCCGAAACTCAAAAGAGCGACGGGAGACTTTTTGGGCCATAGTTGGAATCTGGCAGGAGGCACGCGGCCTGGGCCACGGGCGTGTCCCATGGCGTGTCAGGCTGGACTCGATGACTTGGCCACGAAGTCGACATTTTGCGCTCTATGAAGTGTCGAGACGAGGCACATGGCCTGAGACATGGGCGTGTCTCAGGGAGTGTCGAGCCCGTGTCAATAACCGGTCCGGGGTGTCGACATTTTCGCACGACGTTTTGTCGAGACAAGGCACACGGCCTAGGACATGGGCGTGTCCAAGGCCGTGTCGGGTGGTCGACGAACTTCACTCGATGAAGTGTCGAGACCGTGAACACGTCCTGGAGCCCAGGCGTGTTCGAGTGGACACGGGTTAGCACACGGGCGTGTCCAAGAACCCGTGTGAGTCTCGGGTTGTTTTCGGGCTGTGTCGATGGAGGCACACGGCCGGCCTCACGGCCGTGTCAGTTAGAACAAGAGCGTGTCAGGTAGAACACAGGCGTGTCGGATGCCCATGTGTTGTTCCAGGCGCATCGATTTTGACGGCGAATGGGGGACACGGCCCTGGACACGGGCGTGTGCCAGGACGTGTTCGGTCCAGATTGTACATTTCAGGCCCGAATCAAGGCCGTTCATTTCTTTAATTTGGGATCAAACGGTTGGGGGTTGTTCCTACTGGGATATACCCGTGATTGGGCCTTTGAAACACTCACTTTTACTTGAGTGGTTCTCTTTCTAAGTCAAGAGAGAGGCGAGAGCAAAGGAGGAAGAAGAAGTTAGATCCGGCCATTGGAGGAGCTTCGAAGCTCCAAATCGCGAGCCGACTTCGGATCCTCGGAGGCAAAGAGAGTGCGGTGCTTTTCATCCGCTTACTTTTCCATGGCGCCAAAGAAGAACGCTCGGGTAACGATTCTCTTCTTGAGCATGTGAAGCTCTCTTTCTTTGTATAGGAAGCCCGCTCTCGCGAGTTTGCGGTAAGTTGGAGGCGTTCCTTCGGGTAGATATGTAAAGTCCCCGTTGTGTAGAGTCCGTAAGAGAGAACGGATATAGGCATGATGTGTGAAGCCTACCCAGACATGTTGGTCTGGATCGGTGATGTTGCATTGCATAAATGCCGGAGAAGACTCCGTGCGATTGGTTGTTTTTCGGGTTTTCTATACAGTAGATTGTAACAGGGAGTCTTGGGGATTAACCCTAATGTGCACCCAAAAAACTGGGCGGATGCGTGATCTTGCCAACTTGGAGGCCTGAGAGCCAACTTGAACATAATCGGGTTATGTGAAATGTGTGAGGGAAACGGGACTCGGGAGAAGTTTGACCAGCGCATATGGCTTAAAATGTCGTTGCGATGTGAGCACGGGTTAGATGGAACCGTACCCGTTTTATGTCGTTCGGTTAAAGAGACCTAAGGGTACGTGGCACTTGTCATTGGCATAGATGAGGGTCTTCGGCGGTCTATGGTTTAAATTGTCGTGACCCATGCCGGGAAGACAAATAGCTCATATGTTTGGCCGTCAAAGTGGCGGTGGTGAGTCCGGAATGTCTATGGCTTGAATTGACGTGACATTGGTCGGTTCACTGAGAATGTGCCCTGAGTGCACGGGGTGTGTGGCCATGCGAGCCTACGCCTGTGATGTTGTGACAATACTATATTGCTCTCTTATGCTAATGAAATGCAGGGAAGGAGCATCGCCGCCCCGAGTTGGTGGCGGGATCGTTATAATTTGGTCAGCATTGCTGACCGTTGCCTTGTTTTGCCACCGTTCGGTGATTTGTTGCTTGCAGGTGCTGCTGGACCAAGCGGTCAATAGCGGGCTAAAGCCCAAATTGCGAAGCCGGCCCTCGAAGGCCTAATTGGAGTGTTTACTACTTTTATTCATGTATGACCGGCCTGCGTGCCGTGGTTTGTAAAACATGTAATATCAAGTAAACCATTTTGTAAGGCCTTAAGGCATGTACTTGTGTATGTACAAAATTACTATTTGGTATTAGTGGACATTCATGCTTTTGTGCTGGGTTCTTTATTGCAACTTATTAAACTGCTTCCGCTAGAATGCTCTGTGTAGGACGTTATGATTGGTTTGGATGGTTTCCATTGAGTAACCACCCAGTCTATCTGTGGTATATGGCGTCGGGCCCCGGTCGGACCTACTGCTATATGCTATGCGACGAATAGGGGGTGTTACATAGGCACTTGTTTGCTTGTCTACGCAAGAGATCTCCAATGCCTCCAACTCCCGAACTAACTGCTGGTCATGTACTGACAGCCAATTGGCTTGAGCTGGGGCCCTGCGACTCATTGCAACCGCAACTGCATTTCCTTTCCTAGGCACATAATGAATTTTGAACATGTAGTCCACCAGGAACTCCATCCATCTCCGTTGTCGCATGTTTAGATCTTTCTGATCGAACAAGTATTTCAGGCTCTTTTGGTCGGTATAGATATCGACCTTCACCCCATATAAGTAGTGCCTCCACAGCTTCAAGGAAAAAATCATGGCCACTAACTCCAAGTCATGGACCGGATAATTCCTCTCATGCACTTTCAGCTATCGCGAGCCATACGCTATCACACTTCCATGCTGCATTAGAACACAACCCAGTCCACTGCCTGAAGCATTGCTATAGATTTCAAAGCCTTCGGTCCCACTCGGCGAATTCAGCACAGGAGCCTGATGAGTCCACTTTATATACCTATTTTCGGACTCATCTGGGCTAGTTTTCACGCATTTGCACTTCACTTTTAGTTCATTATCATATATATTTCATCCTATCTTTATTTCCATAGGAAGTGCAAATTTTTTGCCCATGGTTGTGTAGTTTGTTATTTTTATAGTTTGGTACTCCCTTTTGTGATTGTCTGGAATGTCTGCACAGATTAGTGATTGGTTTTTCCTTTCGGTACAGGGGTCATGTGCGTGTTCCGGGATGGTTGTGAAACAGGAATACTGCGCACGATCATGGGATCTAATGCGCACGACCACTGGTCGTGCGCCCCCGATCATGCGCACTACTCTACGTTTTCTATAGAATCAGCCTGGGGTAAGCGCACGACCACTGGACATACTGCGCACGACCACCGGTCGTGCGCCACTGATCGTGTGCATTGATTCCTCTTTTCTGGAGTCCTGTCTGGGTAATCGCACGATCATTGGACTTAGTGCGCACGACCACTGGTCGTGCACCACTACTCGTGCGCATTATCCCAGTTATTCTTCCTGATATTCCATGCCAGTGCGCACGAGCATAGGACATAGTGCGCACGACCACTGGTCGTGCGCCTGTGATCGTGCGCATTGTTCATTTCTACTTTTGTATAAATAATGCAGGTCTCGCCCTAATCCGGAGATCGCTCGTTTCCTCCGTCGTTTTCCGCCTTCTCCTCCGTTCCCCTTCATCTTCCACCCTAGGGAGGTGCTCTGGGCAAGCTTTCACCGCCAAATCCAAGCCGGAGCTTCCTCTCGGCCTTCTCCTTCATCCATGAGCTTCAAGTAGGGTTTGACACCATAGCCATCAAGCAAAGGAAAGCTAGCAAACTTCGTCCGCTATCGTGAGACGAAGAAGATGGGCCATTGGAAGGTGGTGACAGCCCTTCTCTAGCCCGGAAGCAGTTGAGGACCGAGCTTGGACCCGGAATGACAACCCGACGATTCCAACCGTGAATCCTCAGCAAGACTTCGGATTCGGTCGATCTCTTGACTTGTACTTGCTTTATTGTTGTATATGTGTGTTAAAACTGTATTTATATTGATGTTGTTGCACTTTAGATGTAAACTTTACTAGATTCATGTCTATGTGATTCTGTGTTTGTGTACGCTTTAGTTGCTTGAGTTGCGCCATATATCCATCCACCACCATCCACCCTTGCCGCACTAGCAATTGCTAGTGGCGTGCGTTGCGAAGAGGTGCTTATGACCCTCATTCCGCCGTTCTAACCACCTCATCCACTAGCCTTCTCGTCCATCCGCCTAGTGATTCGGTGCATAGCGGCCCGACTAGTCTTCCATCCCGCCTGGCGAAGCATCGCATAGCGGCGTTGTATAGGAGTAGTTGATAGTGTTTTATTTTCTTTTTCCGCAATTCAAAACCCCCCTTAGTTAGCTCCGACCCTGAGGACTTCAATCTCAAGTTCTCCTCGAAATTAACTCCACCTTACTGTGTTCCTTGTGAGATAGATACTTGGGAAAACCCCCATTTTATATTACTTGTGCGACCGGTTCACTGCCGTGATCTAACGCATCAAGTTTTTGGCGCCGTTGTCGGGGAACACAGTCGTGTGAGTTTTTGGAGAGGGAGACGTGAGATTGCTTTCCTTTTCCTTTGTAAATCGCTTTTGTTTTGTTATATTTCTGTTTTGCCTTTATTTTTATTGTTTTTTTAGGCATTTATAGCAATATATTGTTGGATTTAGTAATTTGCACAATTTATTTTGAATCTGCTGTTTCGACACCATGTGGGGATATTCGTATGCCCAATGTCGTGTAAGACCCCCCCTCCCCCTTACCAAGGAGGGCTACCGGATCTTATGCCCAGAACCGCCGTCTTACGGTGGCACTAACTCACGGGTTAGTCGACACCGCAACACGCCGATTCTGCCGGCTAGTACGATCATAAACCTGCAGGCCAATATGAGAAATAAGAAGTATAATTGAGTATAAAATGCCATCAGTCCACAAGTCACAGTACAATCATATAAAGGAAATGAATAGTACATCACTAGTCCACAGAAAAGTACAGAAGAAAGAGTAAAAAGGGGCTTATGCCCAGTACATCAAATCTCTCTCTCACAAAATAGTAAATGCGGAAGCTAAACTAGAACATCAAGACTCGTCCCACCTTAGGACGCGCAGTAGTGGTAGTAGCCTGCTGAAGTGATATCTGCTCCTCATGCCCTGCCTCCTCGACGTGCTGGTGCTCCATCTCCACGGGCTCCTAAAAATAGTTGGTCACCGACCATTAGTCAAAAAGACTAAGTCGTTTCCTCCGCACCTCGCCCCGCAGCTCCTAGGCACCGAGCGGGAGGACGAAGCGGAGGACAACAAGGGGTAACAAGGGGGAATCAGGTGACAATATCTAACTAATGATGTAATAAATACTGTAGATCTACTCTAGCAATTCTATGTACGGTACAAGTAACAAGTAACAAGTAGTGCAGTAATGAAAGGTAAAGAAGCAGCAGTATGAACAAGTAAATAAGCTAAGCTACCACTATGCTATCATCACAAGCGTACCCTAACTTATATAAATGCCCATACAAATATATAAGATAGGATTTCCAGGAAATTTAACTTATCATATAAAAGAGCCCATACTAATTTATATGATAAGGATCTATGAAGCGTATGACCTAATATGAATGAATGATATGATGCAATTTATGCGCAGGCAAGTGCAACTCACACACAACGACTCTGTGATCACAGACCTTTAGTTCCCACTTTTTGAGAGCTAGCATCACTCTCGGGTACCACCGCTGTGGCTACGGCAGCAGCGGAGCGGGCGTCTCCGCTTCTAGACCGGTATGCACACTACCAAGCCTTAGACCCCTCTCATACGCCTCTGTACACGTCCAAGGTGCACTCTAGAGTCTCGCGTACGTACTTTGCTGACAAACCCGTCAGTCTTGTTGGGTCGGATGTGTGTTATCGGGGGTCGTCCTCCAGACCGCAGTGTAAAACAACCCACTGGCCCCTCTAACTCCCACAACCGCCTGGTGCACCGTACTGCCATCGGTGTGACGAACGGCCAGTACCGCATGCCCCGCCACGATATTTATGCACATGCAAGTAATTCATACCGAGCCTTCCGCTCGTAGGACCAAAACCCGTCCTGAATCCCTCAAACCCAAACCCGGGTGAGAACGCACATCAGTGCCTTTGTGTCAACTCCCTCAAACCCCAAACGGGTGAGCATATATCATGAATCTCTCCAGCCCCCACACGGGCGAGAGGTACAACAATGTCCTAACCTATTAAACTACTCTTGCCTACGGTTTATTATACTTAGAGATTTTAGGTTAATCCCAGGACTGCCCCCGGTATTCCCTGTGAAGGGCTCTCAAGGGGCACTAGGAACTGTGTTGGGATTACGCCCAGCGTTCCCTTTCGCAAGGATATTTATTTTAGTTGATGGCTACCCATGTATCTTCCCAGCTCTCCTTATTGCTTTAGTATAACCCTAGTGACTTAAGTTATTACCGGGAACCGTCGGTCTTCCGCCGATCCCCGCTCCTGTTGCTAGCTAAGACTTGCACTTTTAAATCCCTCACTAAGACAACTCTACCCACCAGGGTTACTCATGTTGAACTCTATCTTATTTCTGTCGATAATCAATCCCCTGGTAATTCCCCTAAGGTAAGACCTATTTGTGTTATATGCAGACCATGACCTATGTTTACCCTAGAAATGTGATCTTCCAAAACTTAAGGCATCTTGCCTCTAATTATTTATCCTAAGGTATTATGGACTAAGGGAACTACCCTAAGAATTCTCTTAATTTTTCTTGGCCAAATAATCATTTAATTAATTCTTTTAATTTAAATGCTAGGTCACTTTACACATGAAGTGGTTTAATTAAGCATCCTCTGACTTAGGAAATTTTCCTGAGATGTATATTAACCAAATATTTCTGCCTTCAGAATTTCATAATTTTCCTTAAACTATTTATTGTCATTTTCTATTTAATAACAATCCCACATAAATTCCATTTTACACATGAAGTATAAGCATTATATACTCAAAAATTCCAGAAACATTACAGAGCCTTTAAGACACTAAATTATGGCTATTGACAGAGAATCATCAAAATTGAATGTAAGATGGCCTATGGGGTTCCATTATAAGGTATTTACCAAAATGTCATTGTACTAATTTAACACAAGTAATGCATCCAATAAAATTCTGAGAAATTCATGATAAACTAATATCAACATTTTATGACAGTAGAATAAATCCCAAATTTTTCAGAGGTATAAATATATCATTTCAAGAATTATCATGATAAGGGTAAAATGGGAAATTTAGGGTATCTACTCCAAGGTTCTTCAAAACAGAGAAATCATAATTTTCCTAAGTCAAATGTGATGTAATCTATGCCTTGGTAATGTTGTTTGGATTTGTACTTGAATAAATCCTATTTCCAATTTTTAATTCCAAAATAGCTATTTATAAAGTAAATTCCAATAAATGGAATTTTGATTCCAAAAATTCCATTATTAATTTGAAGAGTGACATTTACCCTAATGAGCCACTATAAATAATTTCATAATTCTTGCATGCAACCATTGGGCTAAATTCACCAATTTGCATTTTTGCTATTTGCACACCAAGCCTTAACATAGGCTAGCACATGCAAGTGGATTCTCCCACATGCAGTGATCCCAAGGTGCTGAAAATTTTATCATGCACCAAGGGTGACCCCACTGACCACCACCAAAATTTGGGGCCATGGGGAGGAGTAGAACTCCATATATATCATTTATTTAAATTTTGATATTTTACCAAAAACTATAGGAAACTATTTTCCAAAAATTCCTAAATTTTGGCAGGAGGTAAGTAAGCCCTAATCATGCATGTGCCCAAATTTGGGATCATGGTGACTAATATTGAGACCAGGGCATCCAATATAATTTTTGACCTAGTCTAGGACCAGTCCTAAGAGAAATGTCCTACAGGGCTGTATACTACTCCAAAATGTATGTTTAGGGTGGAATTTTAAAGGTAAGACCCTAGGATACATTTTTCATTGAGGGTCTAAGGTCTGAAAATGCCTCTAGGAGGCCTAAATTTAACAAGCAAGAGGGCTGAATATATGTGACAGAAATGTTCTATTCATTTATTAAACTGATTTATATTAAAATCGGCGCACGAATCTTAAAGCAAGAATTGACGGGATCGGGTTATCGTCTACCTCCAGCCAACGGCTGAGATCGAGCCGACCTGGAACGATTTTGCCGGCGGTTTCCGGCCAGCTGAGACGTCGCCACCTCCGGCCAATGGTGCCATCACCTTCACGGTGGTGGTGGCTATCGTTTCCCGGCGATGGGGCGGCGGGAGACGGCGGCGACGGCGATCCCGAGCGGTTTCAGAAACTTAGAATTTTCTAGATTTTCTCACATGGCATCGGGCTCAATTGAGCCCGATCTCTCGCCTATTTGATCTAAGAAGCTAGTGCGGGTAGAGGTGAAGTGAAACGCACCATAATCGGGGCTTGGCTGCGGGTCAGGCGGCGGTTTGCCGTGGTGGTGGTGCGCCGGCGAGCTCCTCCCCGAAAGTTGAATTCTCCACCATTTTCCATGAGTAAGTAGTCGAATTCCACTCCTCTCGGCCTTCTGAAGCTGATGGTGAGCTCTGTTTGGACTGAGGTGGGCTATAAGTGGAGATATCTCCAATGCTAGCTCGGTTTTGGGCTTTGGAGATTTCACCCAGCTGCCATGTGGCTCTCAGCTCTGGAATTCTGCTGGAAATGAAGAGGGGAGGTCAGCCATTTGGTTTTGGGCAGCCTAAGTCAGCTGATGGGGTGGCCATGTGGCCACCATTCCCTTCATCCCTCTTTCTCTCTCCTCTTCTCCTAAAATTTCCAATTTTACCCCTTGCATGCATTCTCTCTCCTGATTTAGAGGGGTAGGGTTGGTCTTGTTCACTTGGGCTGACTATGGGCCAATTTTGGTGGGCTTGGTCCAAGGGGATGACTTGGCCTTCATTTCATTCCTTAGGTCAAATTGTTGACCAATTTGACTTTTGGGTTGACTGGTCAACTATGGTGGGTGGACTGACCCCAGCTGGTGGAAATGGGTCTAGTGGCACCACCCAACTTGGTTTGGGTCAAGGGGGTGCCCCACTTAGGTTAATTAGGCCTATGGGTGTGGATTTGACCAAATTAAGCCCAAGGTTGACCTTGGTCAACTGGGGTCAAAATGTTGACCCAGTGACAAACCCTAGGGGCCACTTAGATTGTCTTTAGGGTTAGGGCAATATGGTGGGGTCATGGTGTGGCTAGGGTCCCCACTTAGGCTAGTTTGACCTAGTTTGACTATGGTCTTATAGTGGGCCCCACATGGCTACCACCCACTACCTGGGGTCAAACCTAGCTGGTCTCCTCAAATCTCACCCCATGCCTAACCCAATCTAAGTTGAGGGGTCTAGAAGTAACATGGGATGTTACAAATTCCAATAAACAAGAAAATAATTTCGTCCCCGAAATTTAAGTTCGGGTCTACGGGGTTCTAATTGCAAGAATTATCAAGAATCTTAAAAGCATAACTTAAATGTACCTGATGCGAATAGCTCCGGGTGTTGCTCCAGCATCAGATCTCTCGGCTCCCAAGTGTGCTCTTCCCGTCCATGGTTGGACCACAGCACCTTCACAAGGGAACCTTCTTCTTCCGCAACACTCGGATGGCTGTATCGTCAATCCGGATCGGCTCCAATCTCACTGATCTGTCAGGCTCTACCGGTCCGGCTATAGTAGTGATGTGCTGCTCCGGCCGAAGGAGAGCTCTCCGTAAGGAAGAGACATGGAAGACGTCATGTAGTGCACCCAACTCCGGTGGCAGCTGCAGTCGGTAAGCTAAGGGGCCGATCCGCTCCAGGATCAGGTAGGGCCCCATGTATCGTGGACTGAGCTTCTTGTGCCTCCGCACCCGTGAAACACCGTGTACCGGACGTATCTTCAAGAATACCCTGTCTCCAACCTGGAACTCCACCTGCCGGTGCCGAGCATCATAATACTTTGCCTGTCTGCTCTGGGCCTCCAGTAGCCGATCCCTGATCAATCGAATCTGAGCCTCAGTGTCCTCTATATAATCGGATCCCAGAGCCCTGGTGTCCACATCCTGTACCCATGATAGCGGTGTCCGGCATCTCCTCCCATAGAGCGCCTCGTACGGAGCCATCCTGATGCTAGCCTGGTGGCTGTTATTATACGAGAACTCGATCAATGGTAGAAGCCTCTCCCAAGGCCTCCCCGTATCCAATATGCATAATCTGAGCAGGTCCTCCATGGTCCGGATGGTCCGCTCGGTCTGTTCGTCGGTCTGCGGGTGGAAGGCGGTACTAAAGGTAAGCTGAGATCCCAAGTGAGCATGCACGGCCCTCCACTCGCTCGAAGTGAACCGACCATCACGGTCCGAAACAATAGTCCTGGGGATACCATGATATCTGACGTAGTGCTCCACAAATAGTCTCACCAGAACTGCAACTGGGGCATCCTTCCGAACTGGAATAAACGCGCTACTTTGGTCAATCTGTCCACTATAACCCAAATAGAATCATGCCCAGAGTGGGAGCGAGGCAATCCGTGTACAAAGTCCATAGCAATGTCCTCAAACTTCCACTCTGGAACTGGCAGTGGCTGTAGTAAACCTCCCGGGCTCTTGCATTCTGCCTTCACACGCTGGCAGGTCTCGCAATGGGTCACAAAATCCGTGATCTCCCTCTTCATCCCGGCCAATACATAGATCTCCGCAAATCTGCCCACATCTTGGTGATGCCGGGGTGCACTGAATATCTCGAGCAATGTGCCTCTCGGAGTATGTCATCTCGAATACTGCCCCCTGCTGGTATGTAGATGCGCCCCCGGAACCGAAGAAGATCATCCTGTAGTGTGTAGTCCTCGACCTTGCCCCTCTCTAGGGCACTGAAAACCGGCTGTAACGCAGCATCCAGCCTCTGATGTGCTCGGATGCGCTCCTGTATATCATCGCAGCTGATCACTGAGCTCAAATACTCTCTATATACCACTGGCTCGGTCTCGGACACCACGGTAATGTGCATTTCCTCCATCATCTGAAGTAGCTCCATGGACATCAATCGGGGCTCCGGTCCAGAAGTGCCGGCCCTCCTGCTCAAAGCATCCGCAACCGTGTTCGCTTTTCCCGGATGATAGTGGATCTTGTAATCATAATCACAGAGAAACTCCAGCCACCTCCTCTGTCTCAGGTTTAGGTCCTTCTGAGTATCGATATACTTGAGATTCTTGTGATCTGAAAAGATGTCACAATGAATCCCATATAAGTAATGCCTTCATATTTTCAGGGCGAAAACCACAGCCCCGAGCTCTAGATCATGTACTGGATAGTTATGCTCATGCTTCTTTAACTGTCGCGAAGCATAAGCGATAACGTGTCCATGCTGCATCAAGACTGCACCCATCCCCTGGTAAGAGGCGTCCGTGTAGATCTGGAATCCTTCGCTCCCGGATGGAAGCGCAAGAATAGGGGATGAGATGAGCCTGTCCTTCAGCTCCTGAAAAGCCGTCTCACACCGCTCTGACAAAACAAAATCTGCATCCTTCTTCGTCAAGGACGTGAGGGGGAGTGCTATCCTCGAGAACCCCTCCACGAACTTGCGGTAATAGCCGGCTAGTCCCAAGAAACTGCGGATGTCAGATGCGGTCTCCGGCCGTGGCCAATCCCTCACCGTCTCTATCTTGGCTGGGTCCACAGCTAACCCAGCCCTACTGATCGTGTGCCCCAGGAAAGCCACCTCCTGCAACCAGAACTGGCACTTCGAAAATTTTGCGTACATCTGTGTCTCCCTCAACCTCTGCAGGACCTGTGCCAAGTGCTCCGTATGCTCCTCCTGAGTCCGAGAATAAATAAGGATGTCGTCGATGAATACTATCACGAAGCGATCCAAGAAAGGCTCGAAAACACGGTTCATCAGACTCATGAATGCAGCAGGAGCATTCGTGAGCCCAAAAGGCATCACCGTGAATTCGTATAGTCCATAGCGCGAACTGAAAGCCGTCTTCGGTATGTCTTCTTCCCTGATACGGAGCTGATAATAGCCGGATCGCAAATCTAACTTGGAGAACCAGAATGCTCCATGTAGTTGGTCAAATAACTCATCTATCCGAGGCAGAGGATAGGTGTTGCGGACCGTCAACCGGTTCAGCTCCCGGTAATCTATACATAATCGCAGTGATCCGTCCTTCTTCTTCACAAATAGAACTGGCGCTCCCCATGGCGATGAACTAGGCCGTACAAATCCTGACTCGACTAGCTCCTGCAGTTGAGTTCTGAACTCTGCTAACTCTCTAGGAGCCATCCTGTAGGGTGCTCGGGACACCGGCTTCGCTCCCGGCACTAGCTGAATCCTGAAGTCCAAGTCTCTAGCAGGCGGTAGCCCGGGCAATTTCTCCGGGAATACGTCGGAGAAATCCCGAACCACTGGAATATCTGAGATAGTCGCCTCTGTCCCCACCATCTCGAAGCAGACAATATAGACTTCTTCACCCTGCTCATGGGCCTTCACAGCCTGTATAGAAGATAATAGTAGGTGGCAGACAGGCTGGATACCTTCAACAATAACATGAGAGTCGCCATGTCTCAGCGTGATCCTCCTGGACGGACAATCTATCTGGGCATGGTTCCGGTGCAACCAGGCCATGCCCAAGATCAAGTCAAAGTCCTGCAGCTTCAAGATAGTCGACGGCGCCTCAAATGCCTTGCCGCCAATCTCGGCCTCCATATCACAATGTGCAGTGGTCCGCAGCTCCGATCCATCGGGTAGGCGTACCCTCATCTCTAGTCCAGGGAACCTCTCCACGCC
Source organism: Platanthera guangdongensis (assembly GCA_039583875.1). Classification (NCBI taxonomy): domain Eukaryota; kingdom Viridiplantae; phylum Streptophyta; class Magnoliopsida; order Asparagales; family Orchidaceae; genus Platanthera; species Platanthera guangdongensis. The sequence continues at coordinate 57,199,679 of CM077165.1, forward strand.
TTCGAGTCCGTCGATGAAGGCCTCGGATACGAACGAGTGTGACGCACCCGTGTCGAAAAGAGTATGGGCAGGCTTGCCGCTGATCATGACTATGCCTGAGGTTTGTTTATGTGAAGGTTAATTGTTATCCTATGGTTCCAGGTACTATATATATATCATTGGAAAATTTAAGGAAACTCAAAACTAACTTCAAGTACCTGTAATGACCTCCTCGGGATTCCTCGGCTCTGTGAGGTCCAAGGCGTATATCTGCTCCTGCTCGCGCCTCCGGCCATGATATCCCAGCCTCGGCCTCATCCTCGGCCTCGTCCTCGGCCCTGCTGTACAGGGGCCACTGGAGGTGGAGGAGGAGGAGGGGATGGAATCGGTGCGGGCACTCCGACCTGATGTGCCCTGGCTGGCGGCACCCATAACAAACCACTTGTCGGTGGCCTCGGTCATCCTGTCTCCTCGGATCGTGCATCTGTAGAGGTGGGGGAGCCAAAGCTGGAGGAGGCCCTGCTCCTGCCTGAAGTTGGGACGACGACGTCCCCCACCCCTCCTGTATCCAATGGTCCTGCCCCTCTGAGAGCCCCTACTGCTCTCACCTGATGTCGATCCATCAAATGGTCTCTTCCCTCCGGCTCGCACCATCAGCTGGTCAGCCTCCAGCTTCTTCGCCATCTCGATGATCTGCCTGGATGTGCCATGTGAAATGAATAACAGAGCCTGCCTCAGATCATCCCTAAGGCCCCGGTAGAACCTCTTCGCATACCTCCTGTCGTCGGTGTCCTGAATCCCCGCGAACCTGGCCAAGTGGGAGAACTCCCTCTGGTACTCTATCACAGATCTGGTCCCCTGCTTGAGGTTCAAAAACCTCTCCTCCAAAGCATCTCTGTCCGTAGCAGAGACGAAGTGCTCCAGGAACACATCGCCAAACTCCTCCCAAGAAATCTCTGACAACTCAAAGTCCGCATAAGTAGTCTCCCGGACTGACTTCCACCATCTCTTCGCGTGGGCCTCTAGCACGGAGGTGGCTAGAGGTACTGCCTGGCCGACTGGGCAGCTGATGCCCGCTAAGATCTCGTGTATGGACTCCAGCCATTCTTCTGTCTTCACCGCATCCTCTGTCCCGCGATACGTCGGTGGGGACAGGCTCTTGAATGCACTCAGCCAGCTCGACCCCGGATTTGGCTGTGGAGCCGGGACTTGCTGGGCTCTAAAGGCATCCAAAATCGCCGTCAGGGTCTGCCCCATCTCCGTATGTAGGAATGGAGTGGCAGCTGGAGGGGGAGGAGCCACATTTTGCGGCGCTGCGACCTGTGGAGGTTGCATAAAGGTAAGGTTAAAGCAAAATTGGCCTATCAAATTGTACTTTGTGGACCATTTCTGTGACTTTTGTACATGGGCACACCACTGCTTCCGCTGCATAGTTTGTCCGCAAACTAATGCTGGGGCGGGGGTGGTCCCATGTTGTGGACTTCTTTCTCATATGATCGTTGTTCAAGTGATACCAGTTTGTAAGACCCCCCTCCCCCTTACCAAGGAGGGCTACCGGATCTTATGCCCAGAACCGCCGTCTTACGGTGGCACTAACTCACGGGTTAGTCGACACCGCAACACGCCGATTCTGCCGGCTAGTACGATCATAAACCTGCAGGCCAATATGAGAAATAAGAAGTATAATTGAGTATAAAATGCCATCAGTCCACAAGTCACAGTACAATCATATAAAGGAAATGAATAGTACATCACTAGTCCACAGAAAAGTACAGAAGAAAGAGTAAAAAGGGGCTTATGCCCAGTACATCAAATCTCTCTCTCACAAAATAGTAAATGCGGAAGCTAAACTAGAACATCAAGACTCGTCCCACCTGAGGACGCGCAGTAGTGGTAGTAGCCTGCTGAAGTGATATCTGCTCCTCATGCCTTGCCTCCTCGACGTGCTGGTGCTCCATCTCCACGGGCTCCTAAAAATAGTTGGTCACCGACCATTAGTCAAAAAGACTAAGTCGTTTCCTCCGCACCTCGCCCCGCAGCTCCTAGGCACCGAGCGGGAGGACGAAGCGGAGGATAACAAGGGGTAACAAGGTGGAAGCAGGTGACAATATCTAACTAATGATGTAATAAATACTGTAGATCTACTCTAGCAATTCTATGTACGGTACAAGTAACAAGTAACAAGTAGTGCAGTAATGAAAGGTAAAGAAGCAGCAGTATGAACAAGTAAATAAGCTAAGCTACCACTATGCTATCATCACAAGCGTACCCTAACTTATATAAATGCCCATACAAATATATAAGATAGGATTTCCAGGAAATTTAACTTATCATATAAAAGAGCCCATACTAATTTATATGATAAGGATCTATGAAGCGTATGACCTAATATGAATGAATGATATGATGCAATTTATGCGCAAGCAAGTGCAACTCACACACAATGACTCTGTGATCACAGACCTTTAGTTCCCACTTTTTGAGAGCTAGCATCACTCTCGGGTACCACCGATGTGGCTACGGCAGCAGCGGAGCGGGCGTCTCCGCTTCTAGACCGGTATGCACACTACCAAGCCTTAGACCCCTCTCATACGCCTCTGTACACGTCCAAGGTGCACTCTAGAGTCTCGCGTACGTACTTTGCTGACAAACCCGTCAGTCTTGTTGGGTCGGATGTGTGTTATCGGGGGTCGTCCTCCAGACCGCAGTGTAAAACAACCCACTGGCCCCTCTAACTCCCACAACCGCCTGGTGCACCGTACTGCCATCGGTGTGACGAACGGCCAGTACCGCATGCCCCGCCACGATATTTATGCACATGCAAGTAATTCATACCGAGCCTTCCGCTCGCAGGACCAAAACCCGTCCTGAATCCCTCAAACCCAAACCCGGGTGAGAACGCACATCAGTGCCTTTGTGTCAACTCCCTCAAACCCCAAACGGGTGAGCATATATCATGAATCTCTCCAGCCCCCACACGGGCGAGAGGTACAACAATGTCCTAACCTATTAAACTACTCTTGCCTACGGTTTATTATACTTAGAGATTTTAGGTTAATCCCAGGACTGCCCCGGTATTCCCTGTGAAGGGCTCTCAAGGGGCACTAGGAACTGTGTTGGGATTACGCCCAGCGTTCCCTTTCGCAAGGATATTTATTTTAGTTGATGGCTACCCATGTATCTTCCCAGCTCTCCTTATTGCTTTAGTATAACCCTAGTGACTTAAGTTATTACCGGGAACCGTCGGTCTTCCGCCGATCCCCGCTCCTGTTGCTAGCTAAGACTTGCACTTTTAAATCCCTCACTAAGACAACTCTACCCACCAGGGTTACTCATGTTGAACTCTATCTTATTTCTGCCGATAATCAATCCCCTGGTAATTCCCCTAAGGTAAGACCTATTTGTGTTATATGCAGACCATGACCTATGTTTACCCTAGAAATGTGATCTTCCAAAACTTAAGGCATCTTGCCTCTAATTATTTATCCTAAGGTATTATGGACTAAGGGAACTACCCTAAGAATTCTCTTAATTTTTCTTGGCCAAATAATCATTTAATTAATTCTTTTAATTTAAATGCTAGGTCACTTTACACATGAAGTGGTTTAATTAAGCATCCTCTGACTTAGGAAATTTTTCCTGAGATGTATATTAACCAAATATTTCTGCCTTCAGAATTTCATAATTTTCCTTAAACTATTTATTGTCATTTTCTATTTAATAACAATCCCACATAAATTCCATTTTACACATGAAGTATAAGCATTATATACTCAAAAATTCCAGAAAAATTACAGAGCCTTTAAGACACTACATTATGGCTATTGGCAGAGAATCATCAAAATTGAATGTAAGATGGCCTATGGGGTTCCATTATAAGGTATTTACCAAAATGCCATTGTACTAATTTAACACAAGTAATGCATCCAATAAAATTCTGAGAAATTCATGATAAACTAATATCAACATTTTATGACAGTAGAATAAATCCCAAATTTTTCAGAGGTATAAATATATCATTTCAAGAATTATCATTATAAGGGTAAAATGGGAAATTTAGGGTATCTACTCCAAGGTTCTTCAAAACAGAGAAATCATAATTTTCCTAAGTCAAATGTGATGTAATCTATGCCTTGGTAATGTTGTTTGGATTTGTACTTGAATAAATCCTATTTTCCAATTTTTAATTCCAAAATAGCTATTTATAAAGTAAATTCCAATAAATGGAATTTTGATTCCAAAAATTCCATTATTAATTTGAAGAGTGACATTTACCCTAATGAGCCACTATAAATAATTTCAAAATTCTTGCATGCAACCATTGGGCTAAATTCACCAATTTGCATTTTTGCTATTTGCACACCAAGCCTTAACATAGGCTAGCACATGCAAGTGGATTCTCCCACATGCAGTGATCCCAAGGTGCTGAAAATTTTATCATGCACCAAGGGTGACCCCACTGACCCACCACCAAAATTTGGGGCCATGGGGAGGAGTAGAACTCCATATATATCATTTATTTAAATTTTGATATTTTACCAAAAACTATAGGAAACTATTTTCCAAAAATTCCTAAATTTTGGCAGGAGGTAAGTAAGCCCTAATCATGCATGTGCCCAAAATTTGGGATCATGGTGACTAATATTGAGACCAGGGCATCCAATATAATTTTTGACCTAGTCTAGGACCAGTCCTAAGAGAAATGTCCTACAGGGCTGTATACTACTCCAAAATGTATGTTTAGGGTGGCATTTTAAAGGTAAGACCCTAGGCTACATTTTTCATTGAGGGTCTAAGGTCTGAACATGCCTCTATGAGGCCTAAATTTAACCCGCAAGAGGGCTGAATATATGTGACAGAAATGTTACTATTCATTTATTAAACTGATTTATATTAAAATCGGCGCACGAATCTTAAAGCAAGAATTGACGGGATCGGGTATCGTCTACCTCCAGCCAACGGCTGAGATCGAGCCGACCTGGAACGATTTTGCCGGCGGTTTCCGGCCAGCTGAGACGTCTCCACCTCCGGCCAATGGTGCCATCACCTTCACGGTGGTGGTGGCTATCGTTTCCCGGCGATGGGGCGGCGGGAGACGGCGGCGACGGCGATCCCGAGCGGTTTCAGAAACTTAGAATTTCTAGATTTTCTCACATGGCATCGGGCTCAATTGAGCCCGATCTCTCGCCTATTTGATCTAAGAAGCTAGTGCGGGTAGAGGTGAAGTGAAACGCACCATAATCGGGGCTTGGCTGCGGGTCAGGCGGCGGTTTGCCGTGGTGGTGGTGCGCCGGCGAGCTCCTCCCCGAAAGTTGAATTCTCCACCGTTTTCCATGAGTAAGTAGTCGAATTCCACTCCTCTCGGCCTTCTGAAGCTGATGGTGAGCTCTGTTTGGACTGAGGTGGGCTATAAGTGGAGATATCTCCAATGCTAGCTCGGTTTTGGGCTTTGGAGATTTCACCCAGCTGCCATGTGGCTCTCAGCTCTGGAATTCTGCTGGAAATGAAGAGGGGAGGTCAGCCATTTGGTTTTGGGCAGCCTAAGTCAGCTGATGGGGTGGTCATGTGGCCACCATTCCCTTCATCCCTCTTTCTCTCTCCTCTTCTCCTAAAATTTCCAATTTTACCCCCTTGCATGCATTCTCTCTCCTGATTTAGAGGGTAGGGTTGGTCTTGTTCACTTGGGCTGACTATGGCCAATTTTGGTGGGCTTGGTCCAAGGGGGAGTGACTTGGCCTTCATTTCATTCCTTAGGTCAAATTGTTGACCAATTTGACTTTTGGGGTTGACTGGTCAACTATGGTGGGTGGACTGACCCCAGCTGGTGGAAATGGGTCTAGTGGCACCACCCAACTTGGTTTGGGTCAAGGGGGTGCCCCACTTAGGTTAATTAGGCCTATGGGTGTGGATTTGACCAAATTAAGCCCAAGGTTGACCTTGGTCAACTGGGGTCAAAATGTTGACCCAGTGACAAACCCTAGGGGCCACTTAGATTGTCTTTAGGGTTAGGGCAATGTGGTGGGGTCATGGTGTGGCTAGGGTCCCCACTTAGGCTAGTTTGACCTAGTTTGACTATGGTCTTATAGTGGGCCCCACATGGCTACCACCCACTACCTGGGGTCAAACCTAGCTGGTCTCCTCAAATCTCACCCCATGCCTAACCCAATTTAAGTTGAGGGGTCTAGAAGTAACATGGGATGTTACATGTCGTTGGTGTGGGAAGCCTTCCCACGCTAGTCATGAATTCCCTATGAGAGATATTGAGCATAAGCCTCAGCGCACAATGCATGAGATGATGTATTCGTACAGCCTTTCGAACACTGTGCCCCGAGCTTATGGTCAATCATCCTTGCCACAAACACCATTCTCCTATTCCTCTCCGGCCCCACAAGGACCGCAGCGTAATGTGAGAAAGTGTTTGTATTGTCGTAAAACAGATCATGTCCTGAAGGATTGTGTCGAGTACCTCCGTGTTATGGAAGAGGATGATGAGCCGGACATCCGGATCATCCCGACTCCTACCCTTGGTGGCACACCTTCATCCTCTGGTTATGTATCCCTGTCACCTTCATTTGTTGAAGGGCATGATATGGACACAACCACCAGATGTGTGACTGATCTAGGCTTCGACGTGGCTGAGCCTATCTCTCATGTGCATACATCTCCAAGCGTGGAGCCGATTCTTTGTGAGGAACCTACGCTTGACTTCTATTCAAGCAAAGTTCTTCCCCCTTTTGTGCATTCTACTTCAGCCGTCTCTGGCGACATTTTTGACGATGCAACACAAGTTGAGGCTTGTGATACATGGGTTGTTTCCACTCCCATGGAGGAGGACAACCTTCTTGGTGTCGAGGATTCTCCCTTGATACCAAAGGAGGAAGTCCAAGTCTTGGTGGAGGCCTCTATGAATCCAGCCGAGCCTTGTAGCATTGTCGAGATTACTGACGATATTTTTCTACCTCAGCCTTTGGGGAGTGAAACCGGGATCACTCCCCCGATTATTTCTTTATGTTCTTCGTCTCTTTTATTTCTTGACCCACCTTCCTTTTCTGAGCCTGTACAGGTTGAATCTCCACGGGTAAGTTGGGTTGACGTTGAGCCTTGCGCTCAGGCTGTCGACGAGTGCATCCTCTTATGTGAGGAGGTTCCTACCTCCTTCACAGTGGAAGCCCCTGCCGTCACCTTCGCCCCCAGCAAACTTGTGGTGGACGAAACCTTGCTAGGCAAGGATGTGTTTTGTGGTGAGAAGAGTGAGGACCAGCGCTCTTTCTCTTCTTACTTCCTATTTCCTCTACCTGTGTTGGGCAGGTATTACTATTTAGGTAGAGGGGTAACTACTCTATCACCGTATCGGTACCCGTTACCGAAAGGATATTGGAACAGTTACCTGTGCACTTTTTATTTCATAGGCCTATAAGCTAGAACTGTTTAGAATTTAATAAGTCGTGCTGGGATGACAATAACCCCAGTACTTATCTTTTATTTCTTGCATTTTTATTTTCATGTCTATTTTAGTTTTAGCATTTCTTTGTATTTTCTATTTTTCTTTTTGTGCGGAGCTCACCCCTTTAGGTATTCATAGCCAATCGCTTTGGCGGGGTTCTGATTCTTCGTATGTCCGGCCTGCTTCAGGTTTCCACGCGTCTTTTGGTATGCTCACTAGCTGAGCATGGGGTAAACTCTTCCCTTAGCTCTTTATGATTTTAATTTCTCTATCATATGCTGTGTAGTTTAGTTTAAGTCTGGGGGAGAGCCAGTTTTGTTACCTTTTGCACGCGCACATTTCATGTGCATACTAGAAGCTTTTCTTGTTTTATTTTGCTTAGTTCATTGCATCACACACCACTGCACCCACATGAGCGCGTGCTTAGCTTTTTGCGTGCTGCGAGTTAAACTCATTTCTTTGTTAGATTTGGGAAAATTATGGTGCTGACATAGGATTGTGAGACGGAGTAAAATGTTGGCTTTATTGTGATCCTAGTCAACTGCTCTCGTCTCGTGTAGAAATTGCAGTAGATTTAATATTTCTGTATGCTTTTAGTTTTATATTTTTCTAATTGCGTAAATACTTTTTATTCTACTCAAAAATTGGTGAATCCGGTGTGAATCCGACGGTAGCTTAGGGATGTGTGTAGACGGTCGTTAGTTTTGTATTGCTCGAGTCGGGAGGATGGATAGTCTTTCTCGTTGGCTAAGAACTTGCCCCAAGCTATTCTTGAAGCATGGGTATAGGTTAGTCATGCATGAGTGTGATGTAGGCCATCATTTTGGCCCGGTTGAGCTTTGTACCGTTCCTAATGTCTTGTCCTCGCTAGCCCCGTTGTGCCTACACCTCCTTTTGATTCAGCTCCACCTTTAGTTCACCAAAGCCTCAAAGTCAATCCTAGTCGCACTCCCAAGTCGAGCTTTAGTGTTTACATTTTAATGTTGGGATGCGATGTGGTGATTTTATTTGTGAAAATGTGGAAGTGCTCCCAAGTTTATATCTGCTGAATTGTGAAAATAAAATGAGAAAAAGAAAAAGAAAAATATTTGTAAAGAAAAAGAAAAAGAAAAGAAAAAAAGTGAAAAGAAAAATTTTAATTGAAAATCTTTTGGGGAAATGTGATTATTTTTGGAGTAGGCGGTGCACACACCCTTATGTAAAAGTTAAGTCTGGGGGTGTGGTGTACCCGCGTGTATTTTGCTTCGTCGAGGGATTTCTTTTATAATAGCTCATTTGGGTTTGGTGCTTAGCCATTCTTATTTATCATTGTTTACCTCACTGAAACCCAAGCCCCATGTCTTCACCTATAGTCCTACTGATTCGTGTGTGAACCAAATCAGTGTCGTGGAGAGAATGCGAAAGGGCAAGCATATGGTTACCGACATTGGTGGATTCCTTTGGAGGTTTTCCGGAGCTCTGATCTTTGGCAATGCTCGCCTAGCGATTAGTCTACTTTCGCCCTACGCTTGACCGAATGATTCACCGTGATTCTATTTTTGAGTAATAATAAAATTTTGATATGCATTGTGAAAAGTATAAACTATTTTGTATACTTAGAAATTTCTTCAATTATATTTTTACGTGCGCGAGCATGCGACTTCGCATGGTACTTTGTATCACAGTTTCTTTGTTAACTAGTATTTTTCCCTATCTGATTAGATTTTTGTTTGCTCGGGACGCGCAAACAGTTAAGTCTGGGGGTGTGATGAGTCCACTTTATATACCTATTTTTGGACTCATCTGGGCTAGTTTTCACGCATTTGCACTTCACTTTTAGTTCAATATCATATATATTTCATCCTGTCTTTATTTCCATAGGATGTGCACATTTTTTGCCCATGGTTGTGTAGTTTGTTATTTTTATAGTTTGTACTCCCTTTTGTGATTGTCTGGAATGTCTGCACAGATTAGTGATTGGTTTTTCCTTTCGGTACAGGGGTCGTGTGCGTGTTCCGGGATGGTTGTGAAACAGGAATACTGCGCACGATCATGGGATCTAATGCGCACGACAACTGGTCGTGCGCCCCCAATCGTGCGCACTACTCTACATTTTCTATAGAATCATCCTGGGGTAAGCGCACGACCACTGGACATACTGCGCACGACCGCCGGTCGTGCGCCACTGATCGTGTGCATTGATTCCTCTTTTCTAGAGTCCTGTCTGGGTAATCGCACGATCATTGGACTTAGTGCGCACGACCACTGGTCGTGCGCCACTACTCGTGCGCATTATCCCAGTTCTTCTTCCTGATATTCCATGCCAGTGCGCATGAGCATAGGACATAGTGCGCACGACCACTGGTCGTGCGCCTGTGATCGTGCGCATTGTTCATTTCTGCTTTTGTATAAATAGTGCAGGTCTCGCCCTAATCCAGAGATCGCTCGTTTCCTCCGCCGCTTTCCGCCTTCTCCGTCGTTCCCCTTCATCTTCCACCCTAGGGAGGTGCTCCGGGCAAGCTTTCACCGCCAAATCCAAGCCGGAGCTTCCTCTCGGCCTTCTCCTTCATCCATGAGCTTCAAGTAGGGATTGACACCATAGCCATCAAGCAAAGGAAAGCTAGCAAACTTCGTCTGCTATCGTGAGACGAAGAAGACGGGCCATTGGAAGGTGGTGACAGCCCTTCTCTACCCCGGAAGCAGTTGTGGACCGAGCTTGGACACGGAATGACAACCCGACGATTCCAACCGTGAATCCTCAGCAATACTTCGGATTCGGTCGATCTCTTGACTTGTACTTGCTTTATTGTTGTATATGTGTGTTAAAACTGTATTTATATTGATGTTGTTGCACTTTAGATGTAAACTTTACTAGATTCATGTCTATGTGATTCTGTGTTTTTGTACGCTTTAGTTGCTTGAGTTGCGTCATATATCCATCCACCACCATCCACCCTTGCCGCACTAGCAATTGTTAGTCGCGTGTGTTGCGAAGAGGTGCTTACGACCCTCATTCCGCCGTTCTAACCACCTCATCTGCTAGCCTTCTCGTCCATCCTCCTAGTGATTCAGTGCATAGCGGCCCGACTAGTCTTCCATCCCGCCTGGTGAAGCATCGCATAGCGGCGTTGCATAGGAGTAGTTGATAGTGTTTTATTTTCTTTTCCCGCAATCCAAAAGCCCCCTTAGTTAGCTCCGACCCTGAGGACTTCAATCTCAAGTCCTCCTCGAAATTAACTCCACCTTACTGTGTTCCTTGTGAGATCGATACTTGGGAAAACCCCCCATTTTATATTACTTGTGCGACCGGTTCACTGCCGTGATCTAACGCATCAGCGCCGTGGTCAACCGACTCTTCAGCTCTTCAAAAGCTCGTGCGCACTCCGGCATCCAAATAAACTTCTGTTCTTTTCTCGTCAGAGTCGTGAGGGGTAACACTATCTGCGAGAAGTTCTCCATGAAGCGCCAGTAATAGCCGGCAAGCCCTAGAAAACTCCGGACTTCCGCTACCGTAGACAACACAGGCCACTCTCGTATCGCAACAATCTTCGCCGGATCCACCGCAATTCCCTCTCCACTGACTATGTGACCAAGGAACGCTACTGAGGACAACCAAAACTCGCATTTGGAGAACTTGGAGTACAATTGATTCCTCCTCAGCGTCTCTAATACCAAATGCAGATGCTTAAAGTGAACATCCTCACTCTGCGAGTACACCAATATGTCGGCGATGAAGACGATCACAAAGTGGTCTAGGTAATCCCTGAAAGTCCTGTTCATCAGATCCATGAACACTGACGGCGCATTCGTCAGCCCAAACGGCATGACCGTAAACTCGTAATGCTCGTATCTCGTACTAAATGTTGTCTTGGGGATATCACTCTCCCTTATCCTCAGCTGATAATACCCGGACTTAAGATCCAATTTTGAGGACACCATTAACACGACTAACTGATCGAACAGATCATCAATCCTCGGGATCGGGTACTTGTTCTTCTCTATTAGCTTGTTCAGTTCTCGATAGTCGATACAAAGTCTCAAGCTTCCGTCCTTCTTTTTAACAAAAAGAACCGGTGCGCTCCAAGGCGACGAACTTGGACGCGCATACCCTTGCTCCAACAACTCTTGAAGGTAAACCTTGAGCTCCGCCATTTCCTTAGGCGCTAGCCGATACGGAGAGCGTGACATAGGTTCCGCACTTGGCACTAGCTCGATGTTGAAATCAATCTCCCATTGAGGTGAGGCTCCAGGAAGATCGCCAGGGAACACATCAGGGAACTCGGATACCACTAAAATATTGTCCAACGTAGGCTTAGGCTTTGCAACCTCCACTAGCGTGAAGAATAGCTCTACTCCAGCACGAACCACCTTCAGCACCTGAAGAGCAGACATAAAAGTCTTACTCGACCCTTTCAAGCCCGAAAAAGTCGTCTCACGACCTGATCCCAACTTTACCTCCTTGCAACTGCAATCAATATAAGCTTGCTACACCGAGAGCCAGCCCATGTCAAATATCACGTCGAACTCCACTAGCGGCAGCAACGATGCTTGTAAATCAAACTCCTGATTTCCAATGCGAATCTTTACGCCACAGACTCTATCCATGCGCATCGAACACCCATTCGGCAACAACACATCCAGTTTGTCCTTTGTCATCGAAGAAGGTACTCCGATGCGCGATATGAATCCTTCGGACAAAAAAGAGTGTGAAGCTCCCATATCAAAGAGTGCTCTCGCCGGATTCTCACAAATCAAAACAAAGCCTATAAAAGCAGTGGTAAGGTAACACGCGCATAACAAGTATTTAAAAATTAACATGCTATAAATTTAAACCGTACCTGTCACCACATCCGCTTGTTTGATGACCTCCTACTGGCCAAGATTATAAACTCTAAGTTGAGCATAATGGGATGTGGTTGACTCCACCGCCTTGCCCTTTTCCTCATAAGTTGCTATCGGCTTCCTCTTGGATTTGGGACGTCCGCTCTAGCAGTCCCGGGCAAAGTGTCCCGGCTTTCCACAAGTAAAGCATGTGCCCGAGGTCCGACCCGTAGTCGCCCCAGACTCGCCGGAAGAAGGGCCTGGACTCGAAGTCCTAGCCTTCTTAGACCACCTATGGTACGCAGGCTTCGAGTTAGCCAACATCTTGAACTCAGTCTTCTTATCACCAGAGGTTTTCATCGCTTGTACATTCTTCAAATACTTTTCCAACGACCGAGCCGTATTGACCAGGGTCAAGAAGCCCTGCGTCATAGGCCCCGAAAGCAGTAGCCTTAAGTCATCTCTCAAACCTTCATAGAATCGGTTTGTCTTACGCTCCTCGTCCGCGAACGTAGAGCTAGCATACCGACCCAACCGAGTAAATTCGTGGAGATACTCATCCACACTACTCTCTCCTTATGTCAGCTTCTGGAACTAATTCTCCAATGCTATCCACTGAGCCGAGGGAAGGTATCTTGGCAAGAACAGTCTCGAAAACTCCTCCATCGAGACGTCCGTAAGTTGTCTTCGCCTGAAGTGATGTAGCTCCAAACCTTCCCACCACAGCCTAGTATCACCGTCCAACAGGAATTTAGCTATAGTGGTCATCTGCCACTCCTCTGTTTCCATCTCTGTCAAGACTCTCTTCACTCGGGAGAGCCAGTCTTCAGCTTGGGATGGGGTTCCCGTCCCCGAGAACACTGGAGTATTGAAGCCTATAACATGTTTGAGCTGCCTTTCAGTTGCTCTCCTAGGCACCAAAGGCTCCACTACCACCTGTTCCACTCTTCTCGGTTCATCCGTTTGAAGCGGTACCTACTCCATCGTAGGAGCAGGCTGCTGCATTTTCCTTACAGGCTGCGCGTTGATCATAGCAAACACCGCTTTGTCCACCAATCGTATGGTTTCAACCGAGGAAGGTGTTGCAGGAGCATCATTTGTGCGCTGCTAGCCTCAGAAACCGGGAGTTTTGACGGCCCTGCAACACTTCTGGTCACCTATAGTTGTACAAAACACCGTTAAGCGACCAAACAAAATTGCAAACAATAATTATAGGAACACGTAGGTTCCCCAAACATGTGTATTTTCATTCCTACGTGGACATTCATGGGTTCTTTTTTGATATAACGATGATGCACACACATGTGCTCACCACCCCTGAAAAGAATTCGCCCACGAATTCAATTAAGTTGACCGAAACAAATAGTCCAATACCAAATTGTAACATGCCCTATCCGTCGCATAGCATATAGTAGTAGGTCCGGTCAGGGCCTGATGCCATATACCACGGACAGACCGGAAGGTTACTCAATGGAAACCATTCAACTAAGAATCAACGTCCTACACAGAGTGCATTCTAGCGGAAGCAATTTAAAAGTTGCAATAAAATAGAACCTAGCCAAAAGCATGAATGTCCACTAAACAAACCCAGAAGGAATGAACGTACAATACACCAGTACTTGGCCTTATGGTCTTACAATAGTTTACTTAAATTAAAGTGTTTTCCAAACCTCGGCATGCAGGACAGTCACACATGAATAATACAAGTAAACATTTGTTTTTAGCCCTTCGAGGGCTGGCTCAGCAACATGGGCTTTTTCCTGCTATTTACCACTTGGCTCTGCAGCAGCTACAAGCAACAATCCACTGCAACGGTCAGCTATACTGACCAAATTATAATGACTCCGCCCCCAAACTTGGGGCGGCGATGCTCCTTCCCTGCACTTTGTTAGCATAACCAAGTAGTATAGTGTAAAAACACTTCATCACAGGCGTGGGCACGCATGGCCATACACCCCGTGCTCTCAAGGCACATTCACGGTGAACACGATCAAAGTCCGCTGACTCACCACCACCCCCTGGGCGGCAATATCTCGTGAGCATTATGGTCTTTCTGGACAATTCCTAAGACCTTCTATCTATGCCAACGACAAGTACCAAGTACCTTTAGGTCGCTTTAACCGAACGACATAGAGTGGGTACGGTTCCTCCTAACCCGTTGCTCACACCGCCCTGTCACCTTAATACATGGGAGCGGGTCAAACTTCCGCGAGTCCCAATCCGATCACACACTTCACATAACCCAGTTATGTGCAAGTTGGCTCCTAGGCCACCATGTTGGCAAAATCACGCATCTGCCCAGTTTTCCGGGTGCACCTTGGAGTTAGTCCCCAAGGCTCCCTATTGCAATCTACCGCGTAGAAAACCCGAAAAACAAACATCTGCATGGTGTCTTCTACCGCCATTCATGCAATGCAACATCACCGATCCAGACCAACTTATCCGGATAGGATTCACACATCATGCCTATGTCTGTTTCTCGATTACGGACTCTACATGCTAAATAACGGGGACTATTCATGTCTACCCGAAGAAACGCCTCACACTCACCGCAAACTCGCAAGAGCGGGCTTCCTATGCAAAGGCAAAGAGGACTTCACATGTCCTAGGATGAGAATCATTACCCTAGCATTCCTCTTTGGCGCCATGGAAATCTATGCGGATGAAAAGCACTGTAATGTCCTCGCTTCCGTAGATCCGAAGTCGGCTTACGATTTGGGGCTCCGAAGCTCCGCCGGCGGCTGGATCTCTCTTCCTTATTCTTCCTTGCTCTCCCATCTCTCTAGAACTTTAGAAAGAGAATAACCCAAAGAGAATGAGGGTTTTGAACCATATTCCTGGGTATAACACAGTAGGAACAGCCCTGAACCATAGGATCCCGAAATAAGGAAATGGACAGCCACGATTCAGGCTTGAAATCCAAAACCTGGGCCAAACATGGCTTGTGACACGGCCGTGTCCAAGGCCTTGTGCCCCATTCGACGCTGAAACCGTCGCGTCCCAAAAAATAGACGGGTTCTCGATATGCCCATGTCTGACTCGACACGCCCGTGTCATCCAGTACACGGCCGTGTAGCGGGCCGTGTTCCTCCATCGACACAGGACCAACACCAACCCGTGAAGAACACGGGTACTGGACACGCTCGTGTCCCAAATTACACCCCCGTGTCATTCCCGAACACGCCTGGGCACCAGGATGTATTTCACCCCCTACACAACTCGGCCAACCACCCAAGTAGGACACGGCCTGGGACACACCTGTGTCTCAGGCCGTGTTCGCTGCTCGACGATCGTCGACTTAAATTCATCGACCACACGGCCATCGTTGAACCCGAACACGACACGCCCCTGGGACACGCCCGTGTCCCAAGCCGTGTGACCCCTACCAAATTCCAAACTTGGCTCAAAATGCCTCCTGTCGCACTTTTGAGTTTCGGGGCGTTACACTAGTACTACAAGAGGCCTCTGCTCCTGCCTAAAGTTTGGGCAATAACGTCCTCCACCCCTCTTGTGGCTCATCACTCTGCCTCTCTGTGAGCCCCTACTGCTCTCCCCGAATGATGACCCAACAAGTGGTCTCTTTCCCCTGCTCTATACAATTAGCTGCTCTGCCTCCAGCGTCTTGGCCATCTCAATAATCTGAGCCGACGTGCCATGAGAAATAAACAATAGAGACTACCTCGTAGAGTCTTTAAGTCCTCGGTAGAATCTCTTTGCATACCTCCTGTCATCCAGATCGTGTATCCCTGAGAACCTGGTCAGATGGGAAAACTCCCTCTAGTACTCTGTCACTGATCTGGTCCCCTACATGAGGTTCAAGAACCTCTAATACAACCCATATCTTTTTGTAACAAGACACGAAATGCTCCAAGAAGGCCTCGCTGAACTCATCCTAGGAATTATCAGACAGCTCCATATCGTCATATATGGAGTCCAGCATAGACTTCCACCACCTCTTTGTGTGAACATCTAGTGCAGAAGTCGTCAAAGGAACTGCCTGTCTGACGGGCAGCTGATGTCTGCAAGCATATCCTGAATGGCCTCGAGCCACTCCTCCGTCTTTACCGCATTGTATGTCCCGTGTTACATCGGCGAGGACAGATTATTGAAGGAACTCATCTAATTCGATCCCGGATTTGGCTGCTTGGTTGGGGCCTGCTGAGTTTTGAAAGCCTCAAGAATGGCCGTCAGAGTTTACCCCATCTCTGTCTGCTGAAAAGGAATGGCAGTCGGAGGGGGAGGAGCCACCTATTGCGGTACAGCGACCTGTGGGGGCTGCATAAAAGTAAGGTTTATATTAGTATTATCCTTACTCATTGTTTAATATGGACTATTTCTGTGACTTTTTACACATGGGCACACCATTACTTCCGCTGCATAGCTTGTCCACAAAAAAATACTAGAGCGGGGTGACCCAGTGGTGTGGACTTCTTTCTCATATGATCGTCTGTCAATTGATACCAGTTCGTAAGACTCCCCTCCCCCTTACCAAGGAGGTTACTCGGTCTTATGTCTAGAACTGTCATCTTACGATGACACTGACACACAGGTTAGTCGACACCGCAAGACATCGATCCTGTTGGCTAGTACAATCATTTACCTGCAGGCCAATTGAGAATAAAGGTACAATAAAAAGCTAGCAAGTCCACAAGTCACAACAATAACATCATATATATATAATGGAAAGGGTACAACAGTCCACAATGAGTACAAAATGAGAAAGGGCTTATGCCTGATACATGCCAAATCAAATCTCTCTCTCTCTCTCACTACAACACTATGCAGAAGCGATAGCTGAAGAACTCGTCATCACCTGACGTGGAACTGTGGCAGAAGTAGTGCGCGGTAACTGCTCCTCAGGTCCTGCCACCTCGTCCTGCTGGTTGTGCTGGTGCTCCAGCTCCTCGATCTCCTACGGTCACAACCGACCATTAGATATAAAACTAAGCCATTTTGTCCTCACCTCACCCCCACGACTCCTAGGTACCGAGCGGGAGGACGAAGCGGAGGACAACAACGGGTAGTAAAGGTAAAGCAAATGATAGTGGATCTATTCGAACATGGTTATATTCCAACTGATATATCTCTACACTAGCGATTCTATACATTACGAGTAAGGTATATAAAATAGTACTGAAAAGAAGTGCAGTAAGTAAAGTAAGGAAAGAGTAGAAAGTAAAATATTTGTCGCTACACTAACACCATAGGACTACCTTAACTTATATGAATGCCCATACAGACTTATAAGTTAAGGTTTCAGAACTTAATATATATAAGAGCTCATACTAATTTATATGATAAGGATCTGCAGTGCGAATGACCTAGGTTTGTATGTATGTTATGATATATTATGCGGGTTATGGTTCATACAAGTACAACTCACACACACGACTCCTGTGATCACCGACCTTTAGTTCCCACTTTTTGGAGTTATCTTAACTCTCGGGTACCAACATTGTGGCTATGGCAGCAGCAGAGCTGGCGTCTCCATATCCTAGGCGAGTATACATACTACAAGGCCTAGACCCATTGTACGCCTTCGTACACGTCCTAGGTGCACATTCCAGAGTCTTTGGCGTACTAATTTGTTGGCAAATCCACCAGTCTTTTTGGTCAAGTGTGCATTTTCGGGGATCGTCCTCTAGACCGCAGTCTAAAACAACATACTGGCCCCTCAAACCCTCACACCTCGCCAGAGTCACCGTATTACCATCGGTGTGATGATTGGCCCAGTACCGCATGACCAGCCACTAATATGTTTTATGCACATGAAAATTATTTCTAACTCAAGCCTCCACCTCGCAGGACTAAACCCATCCTATATCCAAACATCCAAGCCTCCAGCTCGTAGGACTAAACCCGTGCTGAATCCATCCAATCCTATGTGGGTGAGTTTGTCATGTCGTTCCCTTAACCTATTAGACTGCTCTTGTCTAATTCTTGTTATATATAGCAGTTTAGGGTTAGTCCTTGGACTGCCCAGGGCAATGCCCGGTGAAGGGCTCTCGGGGGCACTAAGAGGTATGATGGGCATGAAACCCAAAGCTCCCTTTCCCTATGACACTTACTTTTATTAGTGTTTACCCACTATTAATACCCAACTCTCGATGTTACTCTTGAGTGAACCTAATGACTTAAGATATTATGGGAGAGCGACGGTTTCTCTGCTGGTAACCGTTCTAATTACTCACCTTGGTCTTTGCAGTCTAACACCAGTTATTATGTAGTTACCTACTTGATACCAACCAGGGTTCCAACTTCCCATTATGCTTCTCAATCCAACCACCTATCATATCTCATGTGGGTCCTAGTGTTATGTGTGACTTTTACTAAGCGCAACCCATGACCTAATACTAACCCACCTGAGATGACTTTTGATTCCTAGTGCCAAAGACCCCTAACTATTTATCATGGGTTTGTCATATGTATGAGATTGACCATTTATAATTTCATCATCTTCCTAAGTATTTAGGACCATAAATTAAATCATTTAATTATGTGACCTAGGTGACTTTGTATATGAGCTATTATAATCCAATGGTCCATTATGTCTAGATAATTTACCTGGAGTTCATCTAGGTTAAAAATGACTGTTCATCAAAGATAATAATTTCTTTTGATTTACCATTCCTTTTCTATTTATGTTTATAATCGTTATTATTCCATTTTCCAAATGAAGTATCAAAAATATTCAACCAAAAAATTCATAAAAAATTACTGTGATTAACATTGTCATAATGATACTCCAAAACAAAAATTCATACCCCATAACTACTGATTTGACCTAAAATAATTACAGGTGAACATTATTAGAAAAATGACACTACTGTGATTTTCAGCATGCTACAATCATCCAAAATTTCATAGATAAATTCACAGAGGTTTATATCGCAGAAACAAGACTATATATATTTTTTCCATAATTTTCCAAACAGTATCACCCCTACTTTTAATTTCCAAATTCCCAAAAGGGTAGAACTGTAAATATACTTATTACACTAGATATAATTCTCAATCAACCTCATAAACTTTTTCTAGAGATGTAAAATGTCATATTAGGGCTTGTATCGAAATTTTAGAATTTTTATAAGGTCAGTAGCCCTACTTATCATTTTTATTTCTAAATGAGCCTATTTTCCAATAATTCAAATTAATTGGATTTTTGATCCCAAAAATCCCAATCTTTCTATGGGGAGGTGTATTTCATCCCTATGAGCCTTTGTCCAAAATCTCATGTACATGCATTTGGCCAATTCGGCTAATTTCCCATTTTTTCCCACTTTTTACTATTGACAAACCATTTACAAATCTACATCCACCATGCATGTTGGATTCCCCAACATACAGAGGTCCAAATGGTCTGAAATTTCTACCATGGTCATATAATGATACAATTGCCATGCTAACGAATTTGGGGACATTTGGATAAGGGAATCTCCCTATATTTCTTTTATTAATAAATGAAATTTTTATAAAAATTTATAGAAAAATGCCTTCCAAAAATTCTGATTTTTGGGCAGGGTCTAAGTCTAACATAAGCACATGCATGACCTAAATTTCATTGCATGTGGACATGGGTTTGAAATAGGTATCCATTTGAAACTTCTGTCCTAGCCTAGGAGCAGTCCTAGGAGGACTGTTCCTACATTGAGCTACAATGCTCCAAATTGCAAGTTTTATGGTGTCAAATTAAAGGTGATACCTAGATCTACCTTTTTCATGTTGTAAGTTCTTTCTGGAAATGCAAATAAGAGGCCTATATTTAGCATGCAAGTTTTTGTATATCTTGTGACGGAAAATGAATAATAATAAAAAATCCTATAGTTTCATACAATCTAATTTGATGGCGTCCCATTCATCTTCTCCACTGAGCCGATGGCCACGATTTATCCTGCCTGTAGCAATCTGATCTCCTACTTTCCCATCCATCCGGCCAACCGTCACCGCCGACCGATTATCGCCACCACCTTCGTTGAGGTGGTGGCTAACTTTTTCTGATGATATGGCCGCCGGAGGCGGCTCCTCTGATAAACCCGAGCAAGGAGAAATGCTCGAAAATAAAATCTCATCTTACTCACATGGTATCGGGCTCAATTGAGCCTGATATCTCACCAAAAGAACTATATGGCTAGCACCGAGGGAGGGAAGGAGAAACGGACCTGTAGCCACGTTTGGTGGTGAGTACGTGGTGGTGATCCATGGCGACAACTTCTCCAGCTATCTCCTTTCTCCAGTTGTTGATTTCCACTCCTCTGGGCTCAATTAAATTACAATGGTGGCCTTGGGTTTTGGCTGGGAGTGGATGATTTAACAACTTGAATAAGGGGAGGTGTGGTTGGGCGTGGCGGGGACTTGCGGGGAGTGTGCGGGTCATGGCTCATCGTCCTTAGCATGGTTCCTCCTTGCTGCCAAGTGCGACTATAATATTGGACCGTCCCAATTATTACTTTAATTAGGTCTTGATTGAAAGTATCGGGTCCAATAAGGTCATTTGGCCCTTATCCCGAACCCGGTTCATCATGTACGTTGAATCAGCAAAAATATAGTCTGGAATGAAAAATCCTCTAAGTCAAAAGCATTGAGGGGCGTTGAGACACTCAATGGCGCATTGAGTTCACTCAACGTCTCGTTGAGTGCCGGAATATCTAAGTCAAAAGCATTGAGTGGCATTGATACTACTCAATGACGCGTTGACTCCACTCAATGCCAACAGTGTAAGACCCCCCTCCCCCTTACCAAGGAGGGCTACCGGATCTTATGCCCAGAACCGCCGTCTTACGGTGGCACTAAACTCACGGGTTAGTCGACACCGCAACACGCCGATTCTGCCGGCTAGTACGATCATAAACACTGTAGGCCAATATGAGAAATTAAGAAGTAAAACTAAGTATAAAATGCCATCAGTCCACAAGTCACAGTACAATCATATAAAGGAAATGAATAGTACAATAGTCCACAAGAATAGTACAGAAAAAGAGTAAAAAGGGCTTATGCCCCGGTACATCAAATTCTCTCTCACAAAAAATCATAAATGCGGAAGCTAAGCTAGAACATCGCTCTCGTCCCACCTGGAGGACGCACAGTAGTGGTAGTAGCCTGCTGAAGCGGTATCTGCTCCTCATGTCCTGCCTCCTCGATGTACTGGTGCTCCATCTCCACGGGCTCCTAAAAATAGTTGGTCATCGACCATTAGTCAAAAAGACTACTAAGTCGTTTCCTCCGCACCTCGCCCGCAGCTCCTAGGCACCGAGCGGGAGGACGAAGCGGAGGACAACAAGGGGTAGCAAAATGGAAGCAGGTGACAATATCTAAACTAATGATGTAATAAGTACTGTAGTTCTACTCTAGCAATTCTATGTACGGTACAAGTAACAAGTAAGAGTAGTGCAGTAATGAAAAGTAAGAAGCAGCAGTATGAATAAGTAAATAAGCTAAGATACCACTATGCTATCATCACAAAACGTACCCTAACTTATATAAATGCCAATACAAATATATAAGTTAGGATTTCCAGGAAATTTAACTTATCATATAAAAGAGCCCATACTAATTTATATGATAAGGATCTATGAAGCGTATGACCTAATATGAATGAATGATATGATGCAATTTAATGCGCAGGCAAGTGCAACTCACACACAACGACTCTGTGATCACAGACCTTTAGTTCCACTTTTTGAGAGCTAGCATCACTCTCGGGTACCACCGCTGTGGCTACGGCAGCAGCGGAGCGGGCGTCTCCGCTTCTAGACCGGTATGCACACTACCAAGCCTTAGACCCCTCTCATACGCCTCTGTACACGTCCAAGGTGCACTCTAGAGTCTCGCGTACGTACTTTGCTGACAAACCCGTCAGTCTTGTTGGGTCGGATGTGTGTTTCGGGGGTCGTCCTCCAGACCGCAGTGTAAAGCAACCCACTGGCCCCTCTAACTCCACAACCGCCTGGTGCACCGTACTGCCATCGGTGTGACGAACGGCCAGTACCGCATGCCCCGCCACGATATTTATGCACATGCAAGTAATTCATACCGAGCCTTCCGCTCGCAGGACCAACATCCGTCCTGAATCCCTCAAACCCAAACCCGGGTGAGAACGCACATCAGTGCCTTTATGCCAACTCCCTCAAACCCCAAAACGGGTGAGCATATATCATGAATCTCTCCAACCCCACACGGGCGAGAAGGTACGACAATGTCCTAACCTATTATACTACTCTTTATCTACAGTTTATTATACTTAGAGATTTAAGGTTAATCCCAGGACTGCCCCCGGTATTCCCTGTGAAGGGCTCTCAAGGGGCACTAGGAACTGTGTTGGGATTACGCCCAGCGTTCCCTTTCGCAAGGATATTTATTTTAGTTGATGGCTACCCATGTATCTCCCCAGCTCTCCTTTTGCTTTAGTATAACCCTAGTGACTTAAGGTATTACCGGGAAACCGACGGTCTTCCGCCGATCCCCGCTCCAGTTGCTAGCTAAGACTTGCACTTTTAATCCCTCACTAAGACAACTCTACCCACCAGGTTACTCATGTTGAACTCTATCTTATTTCTGCCGATAATCAATCCCCTGGTAATTCCCCTAAGGCAAGACCTATTTGTGTTATATGCAGACCATGACCTATGTTTACCCTAGAAATGTGATCTTCCAAACTTAAGGCATCTTGCCTCTAAATATTTATCCTAAGGTATTATGGACTAAGGAACTACCCTAAGATTCTCATAACTTTCCTGCCAAATAGTCATTTAATTAATTCTTTTAATTTAAAAGCTAGGTCACTTTACACATGAGTGGTTTGATTAGGCATCCACTGACCTAGGGAATTTTTCCTGAGAGGTATATTGACAAAATATTACTGCCTACAGAATTTCATAATTTTCCTTAAATTATTTATTATCATTTTCAATTTAATATCAATTCCACAAAATTCCATTTTTCCAAATGATGTATAGGCATTATTACACAAAAATTCCAGAAAAATTACAGAGCTTTTAGGACACTAATTATGACTATTGGCAGAGAATCATCAACATTTTATGTAAGATGGCCTATAGGATTCCATTATAAGATATTTACCAAAATGTCATTATACTAATTTAACACAAATAATGCATCCATTAAATTCTGAGAAATTTGTGCAAGACTAATAATAAATTTTTATGACAGTAGAAAAATTTCCAAATTTTTTCAGAGATATAAATCCATCAATTCAAGAATTTACAAATAAGGGTAAAATGGGAAATTTAGGTATCTATTCAAAAATTCTTCAAAAACAGAGAATCATATTTTTCCTAAGTCAAATGTGATGTTATCTATACCTTGGCAAAGTTGTTTGGATTTGTACTTGAATAAATCCTATTTTCCAATTTTATTTCCAAACTAGCTATAATAAAATAAATTCCAATAAATGGAATTTTGATTCCAAAAATTCCCTCATTAATTTGAGGGTGAAATTTACCCTAATGAACCACTGTAATTAATTTCATAACTCTTGCATGCAACCATTGGGCTAAATTCACCAATTGCATTTTTGCTATTTGCACACCAAGCCTAACATAGGCTAGCACATGCAAGTGGATTCTCCCACATGCAGTGAACCCAAGGTGCTGAAAATTTTATCATGCACCAAGGGTGACCCCACTGACCCACCACCAAAATTTGGGGCCATGGGGAGGAGTAGAACTCCATATATGTCATTTATTTAAATTTTGATATTTTACCAAAACTATAGGAAAATATTTTCCAAAAATTCCTAAATTTTTGGCAGAGGTAAGTATGCCTAATCATGCATGTGCCCAAAATTTGGGGCCATGTGACTAATATTGAGACCAGGGCATCCAATATATTTTCTGCCCTAGTCTAGACCAGTCCTAGGAGAAATTCCTACAGACTGTACACTACACAAAAGGTATTTAAGGGTGGCATATTAAAGTAAGACCCTAGCTACATTTTTCATTAAGGGTCATAGGTCTGGAAATGCTC